>CM076570.1:844446405-844721405 GCA_034641835.2 Pinus albicaulis
GTAGAACAATCCTCAAAAGATTAATTTTCATCCACTAAAGAGCAACCCTCTTACCTACCACGTAGTTTATATTTTGTTAAATTAAATATCAAATGTTGTTATTATAGAAGATATGAACATTGTGAATTTCATAGTAGGATTAAGTAAATGATTAGTTTGTTGGAAAGTAATAGATTTTGGTTTGGTTTAGATAGGAATTATAAAAACCATATTATAGGTTCAATTAATTTAATTTTTTCTAAATTGTATGAACCATTGTAGTGTTTGTAGAAGTTAAATTTAACTTATCCTTGTTGTGTATTTGAAAAAATAATTGGATCATAAAAAGTTCAATGATTTATTCTCTATCATGTTTTCAATTGATTTGACACTAGTCAATATGGTATTATTCTTTATCACAAAACTAGAAACTCCACTAATGAGGAACTCTATTACTTTATTCCTTTTTGCGTTTCTTTTCTCTTAGTATTAGCCTTAAACGTTGATTTTTGTTAGTTAGATATGATATGATTTTTTTTTTTTTTTTTTACTTTAAGAACCAAAACTTTGGAATTTCTCCAGCACTTCATATAGTTTATCTCATTTCTAGGGCCTTCTAAATACTTATTTTGAATTAAGAAGCATGCTAAATGCCTTTCTTTTTAGGGCTTTTTAAATACTTATTTTGAATGAAGAAGCATGTTAAATGCCTTTCTTTCTTCAAAAGCATGTGCATATACACGTTTTCTTAATGTAAAGTGTGTATACATTATGTCTACATTTCCATTTTTGATTGAGAGTTAATTGCTTAGCATATATTGTGCAAGTGTACTTCAGAATTATAAGAACCTGGATTGACATTTAATGCAAGTAATTTATCTCACAATTAATTTACCCATTAGGATGCTTTGACCTAGTAACTTGAGAGATGAAAAAGATCCTATCACATCAACGTGAGGATCCATTTTCACAATGAACATTAGGAAAAGACAATATTCATTGCAGTTGGTAATATAGTCAACTAGTAGACTATTCAATTATTAACAAAGTTGATGAAAAAATGCAAGGAATTTAAGGTTTCATTTCAATTTTGAAAATTTTCTACAATAATTTTTGTAGGATAATTTGTTAATGCAAGTTCCATAGTTATTTATAATTTTTATTTTAGAAAGAACCTTCAACCAAAAATACCCCAAAGGTTAGTCCCCTATGTGCCCTTTGAGACACATTAGGTCATCCCACTAATTCATGCCCCATGCTTCATGAGTTGAAGGGTATCCTTCATACCCCTTAAGCACCCCCATTTCTCCCCACTCCATCATGTGATGTTGCCACCTCATCACGTAATAAGGGTTTAAGAACCAACGACCTCTTCTCTATTTATGTGAAACACAAACATTATACACTTGACATTGTCTCAATCTCCGACAATATCAAGATGTGTTGGTCACCATACATCATGCCTCAATAGTAGCACCACCACTTACACCAACCTCATATGTTGATGATTCCTCTTCCACCATTTATTATGTCACGAACTCGGTTAATTAGTATTTGGCATGCCCTTGAGTGCTCTATGTTAAAGACACTCATCTTATCTATATGTGTCCTGTACTCATCAAATACCATCATCACCGCATGCATCAAGTGACATATCCCCCTCATCAAGATCCCAATCCGCCTAATTTTGGATGCTCCTCATACACTAAGTACCTTGACCATATCAATGGAATGCCCAACTCCTAGCATGGTTCCCACCACACCAACACAACTATTGGAGGTTCAAACGACCTCACCACTTAGAAAATGATACGAAATTATTTCACCCCCTTGTACTAGAACAATACATAGAAAGAATAACATAATTAATAGAAGAGATAAAAATATGAATTAGAGAAAGGCATGGATCACATATTAAAGGAAATAATAGAGCTCATCTACAAATTTCCATATTTGTTGCATTTATGTGTGTCTAACATAACTCTACTTTCAACATCTTGCTTCATGCAACATGCACCATACTTTGAATTTGCAAAGACCCAGGAATTCTCCACCCCCAATTTAAATGACCCTACAAGTTGATTCTTTTAGTTTTTTCACTCTATAATCATAAACGTACGATTATGCATGATGGAGAATCTCTAGCGCTTTCCCTTGTTAATATATTTAACAAGGGAAAGCGCTAGATATTCTTCGTCATGCATAATCGTACGTTGGATTTGGTGATAATTGTCTCCATATTTTGGCTTTAGCATATATTGTGCAAGTGTACTTTAGAAGTATAAGAACCTGGATTGACATTTAATGCTTGTAATTTATCTCACAATTAATTTACCCATTAGGATGCTTTGACCTAGTAACTTGAGAGATGAAAAAGATCCTATCACATTAACGTGAGGATCCATTTTCACAATGAACATTAGGAAAAGACAATATTCATTGCAGTTGGTAATATAGTCAACTAGTAGACTATTCAATTATTAACAAAGTCGATGAAAAAATGCAAGGAATTTAAGGTTGCATTTCAATTTTGAAAATTTTCTACAATAATTTTTGTAGGATAATTTGTTAATGCAAGTTTCCATAGTTATTTATAATTTTTATTGTAGAAATAACTTTCAACCAAAAATACCCAAGGTTAGTCCCTCGTGTGCCCTTTGAGACACATTAGGTCATCCCACCAATTCATGCCCCATGCTTCATGAGTTGAAGGGTATCCTTCATACCCCTTAAGCACCCCCATTTCTCCCCACTCCATCATGTGATGTTGCCACCTCATCACGTAATAAGGGTTTAAGAACCAACGACTTCTTGTCTATTTATGTGAAACACAAACATTATACACTTGACATTGTCTCAATCTCCGACGATATCAGGATGTGTTGGTCACCATACATCATGCCTCAATAGTAGCACCACCACTTACACCAACCTCATATGTTGATGATTCCTCTTCCACCATTTATTATGTCACTAACTCGGTTAATTAGTATTTGGCATGCCCTTGAGTGCTCTATGTTAAAGACACTCATCTTATCTATATGTGTCCTGTACTCATCAAATACCATCATCACTGCATGCATCCAGTGACATATCCCCCTCATCAAGATCCCAATCCGCCTAATTTTGGATGCTCCTCATACACTAAGTACCTTGACCATATCAATGGAATGCCCAACTCCTAGCATGGTTCCCACCACACCAACACAACTATTGGAGATTCAAACGACCTCACCACTTAGAGAATGATACGAAATTATTTCACCCCCTTGTACTAGAACAATACATAGAAAGAATAACATAATTAATAGAAGAGATAAAAATATGAATTAGAGAAAGGCATGGATCACATATTAAAGGAAATAATAGAGCTCATGTAAAAATTTCCATATTTGTTGCATTTATGTGTGTCTAACATAACTCTACTTTCAACATCTTGCTTCATGCAAAATGCACCATACTTTGAATTTGCAAAGACCCAGGAATTCTCCATCCCCCATTTAAATGACCCTACAAGTTGATTCTTTTAGTTTTTTCACTCTATAAGCATAAACGTACAACTATGCATGATGGAGAATCTCTAGCGCTTTCCCTTGTTAATATATTTAACAAGGGAAAGCGCTAGATATTCTCCGTCATGCATAATCGTACGTTGGATTTGGTGATAATTGTCTCCATATTTTGGCTTTAGCATATATTGTGCAAGTGTACTTCAGAAGTATAAGAACCTGGATTGACATTTAATGCTTGTAATTTATCTCACAATTAATTTACCCATTAGGATACTTTGACCTAGTAACTTGAGAGATGAAAAAGATCATATCACATTAATGTGAGGATCCATTTTCACAATGAAAATTAGGAAAAGACAATATTCATTGCAGTTGGTAATATAGTCAACTAGTAGACTATTCAATTATTAACAAAGTTGATGAAAGAATGCAAGGAATTTAAGGTTGCATTTCATTTTTGAAAATTTTCTACAATAATTTTTGTAGGATAATTTGTTAATGCAAGTTTCCATAGTTATTTATAATTTTTATTTTAATAGAAAGAGCCTTCAACCAAAAATACCCAAGGTTAGTCCCGCGTGTGCCCTTTGAGACACATTAGGTCATCCCACCAATTCATGCCCCATGCTTCATGAGTTGAAGGGTATCCTTCATACCCCTTAAGCACCCCCATTTCTCCCCACTCCATCATGTGATGTTGCCACCTCATCACGTAATAAGGGTTTAAGAACCAATGACCTCTTGTCTATTTATGTGAAACACAAACATTATACACTTGACATTGTCTCAATCTTCGACGATATCAAGATGTGTTGGTCACCATACATCATGCCTCAATAGTAGCACCACCACTTACACCAACCTCATATGTTGATGATTCCTCTTCCACCATTTATTATGTCACGAACTCGGTTAATTAGTATTTGGCATGCCCTTGAGTGCTCTATTTTAAAGACACTCATCTCATCTATATGTGTCCTTTACTCATCAAATACCATCATCACTGCATGCATCAAGTGACATATCCCCCTCATCAAGATCCCAATCCGCCTAATTTTGGATGCTCCTCATACACTAAGTACCTTGACCATATCAATGGAATGCCCAACTCCTAGCATGGTTCCCACCACACCGACACAACTATTGGAGATTCAAACGACCTCACCACTTAGAAAATGATACGAAATTATTTCACCCCCTTGTACTAGAAAAATACATAGAAAGAATAACATAATTAATAGAAGAGATAAAAATATGAATTAGAGAAAGGCATGGATCACATATTAAAGGTTCTAATAGAGCTCATGTACAAATTTCCATATTTGTTGCATTTATGTGTGTCTAACATAACTCTACTTTCAACATCTTGCTTCATGCAACATGCACCATACTTTGAATTTGCAAAGACCCAGGAATTCTCCACCCCCCATTTAAATGACCCTACAAGTTGATTATTTTAGTTTTTTCACTCTATAATCATAAACGTACGATTATGCATGATGGAGAATCTCTAGCGCTTTCCCTTGTTAATATATTTAACAAGGGAAAGCGCTAGATATTCTCCGTCATGCATAATCGTACGCTGGATTTGGTGATAATTGTCTCCATATTTTGGCTTTAGCATATATTGTGCAAGTGTACTTCAGAAGTATAAGAACCTGGATTGACATTTAATGCTTGTAATTTATCTCACAATTAATTTACCCATTACGATGCTTTGACCTAGTAACTTGAGAGATGAAAAAGATCCTATCACATTAATGTGAGGATCCATTTTCACAATGAACATTAGGAAAAGACAATATTCATTGCAGCTGGTAATATAGTCAACTAGTAGACTATTCAATTATTAACAAAGTTGATGAAAGAATGCAAGGAATTTAAGGTTGCATTTCAATTTTGAAAATTTTCTACAATAATTTTTGTAGGATAATTTGTTAATGCAAGTTTCCATAGTTATTTATAATTTTTATTTTAGAAAGAACCTTCAACCAAAAATACACAAGGTTAGTCCCCCGTGTGCCCTTTGAGACACATTAGGTCATCCCACCAATTCATGCCCGATGCTTCATGAGTTGAAGAGTATCCTTCATACCCCTTAAGCACCCCCATTTCTCCCCACTCCATCATGTGATGTTGCCACCTCATCACGTAATAAGGGTTTAAGAACCAACGACCTCTTGTCTATTTATGTGAAACACAAACATTATACACAACATTGTCTCAATCTCTGACGATTTCAAGATGTGTTGGTCACCATACATCATGCCTCAATAGTAGCACCACCACTTACACCAAAATCTTGTGACATCTTGTCACAAACAAACCCATCAAACTGAAAACACATCATTTTCTCCTTCAAAGAAAAAAAAATTCACATCATGTGAATATGTCCGTGTACTCTTACATATTGGTGTACAAAACCATCAACCAAACAAGTTGACAAAACATGCCTCTTCAAACAACTGACTCTTAGCTCAAATAATAGAGCTCATGTACTTTCTCTAACAAGGGAAAGTGCTAGATAGTCTCCATCATGCATAATCGTACGTTGGATTTGGTGATAATTGTCTCCATATTTTGGCTTTTTGACCCGCAAAACATAATTATTTTAGAAGGGAGGGAAGGAGGGAAACCAATAGCTAATTCTTCTAACTAACCTTGACTAAAATGAGCTAAATTGTACTTTGATACGAACTTGATTTAAATTGTCCACCCCACATTATGCACCAATGATTATAAGGTAAAAGTGGGGGTATGTAGTAATCCTAGAATCATGCTTTACATAAGGTAAAAGTGGGGAACTCATGACGTGTACTATAGATAAAAAAAAACATTTACACTTACCAAAAAATATATGATAAAATTTGACAAACTACATACCCTTAAGCTCAAGGGGATATAGTACACGTAGCCTTCCATATAGATAATGAAAATGATTGTTCTAAGTCTCATGTTGCTTCTCATGTTATTTTATAAACCTTGGTTGGAAAGAAAAATAGGAGGGTTGAAATGTAAGAAATATAGAACATATTGGATTTAACATCCCCAAATTGGATTTTACTCTGAGGTATTGATTTTTTGAAATCTATTTTGTGAATGTTTACCAATAGATATACATCATGGAGGATGAAAGACGAAGATCAACCGAATCCCATATGGAGTCTCGGGGATCGGAGGATGTTCAGGGTATTTAAATAGAATCTTAAATCTACATACATGTGTGTACATATGGAATTGATTTTTTTACTAACTTTGTGAGTGAAATTAGTTGTTAACAAGTTTCATATTTTAATTTTTAGGAGGCAAGAGGAGAAGGCTTTCTACTCCATCAATGGAGTGTGGCCAAGGTTCAACCGGTCGAGGTAACATGGTGCCGGAAGGGGGTGATATTTATTCCCCCGAAGGCCAACAATCAATGGCTGCTGGTTCTCAGCAGGGTCGTTGTGGGTCTGGTTCTCAGCAGCATCATTCTGGGGCTGGTTCTCAGCAGGGTCGCTGTGGGTCTGGTTCTCAGCGGCATCATTCTGGGGCTGGTTCTCAGCAGGGTCATGTTGGAGATGATGTTAACCAACAACATCAAGGTTGCCATCAATTTCAATATTTTTTCATTAAATTTTTGCAACTTTTTTTACACATGTTTTTTCTAATATATGAAATTATATATATATTGATGCAGAGGCTCAAAATGTTCGAGCCAGTGGTCAAAAAAGACGCAGGGCAGCGTGCTACATTGAAGAAGAAGGCTGTCAACCTAGCACAACTTATCCGGCTGAGATTACTGATATACCATGGGAAAGGAACATGGCGGAATGCACCTTACAAAGGTGTGAAAGCCTTTATGCAAAATTGCAGACAGATCTCCAGGATTTGACTATACCTGCTGAGAGTAGACAAAGCCTACAGATAGTTTCACATTCATTGAGTGAAATGGTAAAAGTGTACAAAGATTTGGGGCCAACCACTGATTCGTTTGTAGAAGTGATGAGACAGAGAAGAGAAGCAGTGATAGGTCCCGATAAATGGCAGAACATAAAAAAACAAGTTTCAAAACAAGACGCTAAGTCAATGTTTAATTTTAAGGAAGGGCCAAAAAGAAAGATGTTGAAGGTGCAGTATTTCAAGCACCCAGACATAGCAAAATATTTGTATAGTCGACATCTTGCGGCCTTTGGAAGGCTTCCATGGAACGATGAGGTTCCTCTTTATTTTGCACAAATGTTTTATGGAGAATTTTTTTTGGGTATGAAACCCGACTACAATGATCTTCCTTCAGATTTTTTTGGCCCAGGGAGAGGTCGATTATGTCAACGTAAGGGCGCAAAGCGAGATGTGGAGTTGCCTCGCCCTGAGCCGCCATTGGTGAGTCGACCGTCTCGAGTCGAAACCTTGCGATCAGAGATGGATGCGACTTCTCAAATAAGTCGTGAAGCAAGAGATGTTATGATTGAAAATGTTCATAGCGGATTGAGTGGAGTCGATCTTGGCTTAAATCGACAAAGAGCACGTGAATATGCACGTGCCAATTTTGTTTATCATACAGATGAGGAGATTTACAACATGAATGTTGAATATCTCCGAACATACGCAATAAATTGTCGCAATGGTCTGCAAGACCTAATTTTTCATGAGGAAGAGGGCACCGGAACGGTATGTGTTAGTGACCTTAGGGTTTGAAATTATATTTACATATACATGTGTACAATTTGTAATAAATACATGTGTATGTACATGTATATATTTATTTGTATGTGTACATTAATCTAACAAAAATGTATGATTATATGTTAAAACACCATTTGCAGTTCTCAGGCATGATGCGTGATGAAAATGTTAATATTACGTTCGGGACCTCCGGTTCAAACGATGCAGATGGGTCTGACCATCATGATATGTTGGCACATGTATGTTAGTGTTTTTTAAGTGACTCTAAAATAAATAATTGTTGCTACACATGTACATGTATGTATATATATAATTCGATAAAATGTTTTAACAGGTACCGATTCCGTCTGATGTTTTTGGGATCCCGGTACCTTCTTCTTCTTTAGAAGATATACCTTCTACTTCATTGGGAGATGACCAAGTATGGACAATTTTTCACAAGTTCAAAATTTATGTTACCTCAAAAAGTTCCATAAAAAATTGAGATATAGAGAGAGAGATCTATATTTTGAGTTATTTAAATTTTTTTGAATTTAGGTTTGTATAGAAGATTTTTTTAATCCAAGGACTTTAGCGACGGAGATAGGGACATCCACAACATTTGAAGAAGTTGTCTTTAGTTCTTTTTTTTAATATTATTGTTCAAATAAGTTTATATATATGTACACACGTGTATTTTCATTTGAAAGTTTTTAATTTATATAAATTATTTATGTATATATATATATATATAAATTTATATTTAACTGTACATGTATATTGTACAGGTTACCACTAGAGATGTTTCTATGGCAGATACTCTTCATCAAATGGAGAGGCAACCTTACGAGGTATTGCGCGATTTTTTTGTTATATTTTGTTTTTTACATGAAGTTCTAGATATATATATATATTCTCGTTAATTTTTAAAACTTCAAATTTTAATGTTCAAGTACATGTACATTGTGTATGTAGGTTTTCCCTTTACAAGGTAGCGAGCCAATCGGGACCCAGAGGCTAGATCTTCCATTTGACGGACAAGACATACAGTAGATTTTATTTTATTTCAAAATTTAAATGGTTTTAAAATTTGTTAAACTTGATACAGTTTGATACTTGAGTGAGATTTACAATTTTTGGACATATTTTATTACAATATGTTTTTTGGACATATTTTTGGACATATATGTTAAATGTTTTTGTTGGATAGTTGAATTATAATTGGCATGGCATGTGATATTTTATGTTTTAAATGTTTTTGTTAGATAGTTGAATTATAATTGGCATGGCATGTGATATTTAATGTTAAATGTTTTTGTTAGATAGTTGAATTATAATTGGCATGGCATTTGAAGTTTTTAAAACTTCATGAATGATGGAATGTGAACCTACATTTGCACATGTGGTAAATTGAAATGTTAAAGTTTGTAACAAGACAATCCCCATTGATTTCATTACATTATATATGTTGATTTCTGATTTGATATAATTGCATACATATGATGGTACATTACTTGTAAAGTCATTGGATTTCATTACATTATATATGTTGATTTCTGATTTGATGTAATTGCATACATATGATGGTACATTACTTGTAAAGTCATTGGATTAATAACTTGTTCATTGATTTCAGTTTTCTTTGGATGGTTTTAGTACTTTTGGCATGTGAATGTGAAGTAATGTTGTCATTGAATTACATTTGACATTTGATATTTAATGTTAAATATTTTTGTTGGAAATGTTTTTGTTAGATAGTTGAGTTATAATTGGCATGGCATTTGAAGTTTTTAAAACTACATGAATGATGGAATGTGAACCTACATTTGCACATGTGGTAAATTGAAATGTTACTTGTAACAAGACAATCCCCATTGATTTCATTACATTATATATGTTGATTTCTCATTTGATATAATTGCATACATATGATGGTACATTACTTGTAAAGTCATTGGATTAATAACTTGTTCATTGATTTCAGTTTTCTTTGGATGGTTTTAGTACTTTTGGCATGTGAATGTGAAGTAATGTTGTCATTGAATTACATTTGACATTTGATATTTAATGTTAAATATTTTTGTTTGATAGTTGAATTATAATTGGCATGGCATGTGATATTTATTGTTAAATGTTTTAGTTGGATAGTTGAATTATAATTCTAATGGTATCTGAAGTTTTTAAAACTACATGAATGATAGAATGTGAACCTACATTTGCACGTGCTAAATTGAAATGTTACTTGTAACAAAACAATCCGCATTGATTTCATTATGTAGTATATGTTGATTTCTGATTTGATATAATTGCATGTATGATGGTACATTACTTGTAAAGTCATTGGATTAATAGTGTTCATTGATTTCAGTGTAAGCGCTAAAAATTATTGACAATGTAGAATGATTTTTGTGTTATAATAATTAAACCTAATAATATTGGAGAGCAAGAGAGACTTGAGGTATGGTGTTTACTACAAGAGTTTGAGCTAAATATTTAAATGGTTTATCTATCTTTCATAAAATAGTTTAAGATTGATCACAAGAATTAAGAGAATGTCTCGGCCCATCATTTGTATGGTCCATCATAGAATGATCATCCATGTCAATGACTCTTAAGTCTATCTTTCCAAACCATGACCCTACTCTCACATGTGTGCTTTTCATGACACCAGTCGTGCTACTTTTATCCTTGAGTTGATTGCCTTGAAAGCACTCAACTCTTTCTCGATGCTAGCCTTCCTCTTTCTAAGAGATGAAGTTGCCTTTCGACTTAGGAAGCTATGGGTAGCCCCATGTCTATCAAAGCAGAGAACTTTTTCCCATGTACGGTTGTAGACATGAATCTCAAGTCCAAGGAACTTTCATCATCATTCCTCCTTGTCTTGTGCCTTACTTTCGCAATCTTCTTCAACATTTCCTCTTCCAATATGTTTTTCGAACTAGCCCTTGGCTTAACAGTGCTTTTCACATATCTCTTCTCATGAAGCTCCATATAACAATTTGATCCTGGGCTTGCTTGAATTCGTTCAAGCTCTTTCTTTTTCGAATTCTGTCTAATTGCTCCAATACGACATATATTGACTCCTTCCAAACGAAGTGCACCAATCCTCTTAGTGTGGTCATCTTCTTTTCCAAGTGTGCCAACACATGCATTTTCTTTCTTTAAACCAATAGGTTTCGGATCAAGAAAGTCCCTCTTGATCTTATCTTCCATGTTCTTGACTTTACCCTGCAACGTGGTGCTTATTTCCTTCAAGTGAGCCCTTTCCATAAAGAGTTCCTGAAGTCTTTTTTCACCTTGTCGTATCTTCATGTCAAGCTTTTCAATTTCAGCAGTTTGTCTAGAAAGTCCATCCTTGGAATTTCTTGCGTGAAAAACCAAGTAGGTTGAACCAACGTTGGTCTAGTGCATTGGAATTCATTAAAGAATTGGTCATTGGCGCTGCTTCAAGCTAGGAGTGAGCATCGTCACCAACCTCCATTGAATATTTTACACTCCCTATGGTGAATGATACTTTAAATTGATTGACAGTCTAAGACTTTCGAATTTTTCCGAATGCCAAATGATCTTACAAAGTGAGTATTTATAATATTCTAGTAGGTCATTCGGCGACAACTTTTACCAAAAACTTGAAACGACTTTGGCATGTGATATTTAATTTGTTAAATGTTTTTGTTGCATTGTTGAATTATAATTGGCATGGCTTAACAATGCTTTTCACATATCTCTTCTCATGAAGCTCCATAGAACAATTCGATCCTGGGTCTGCTTGAATTGGTTCAAGCTCTTTCCTTTTCGAATTCTGTCTAATCGCTCCAATACGACATATATCGACTCCTTCCAAACGAAGTGCACCAATCCTCTTAGTGTGGTCGTCTTAGTGTGGCGTGTGATATTTAATTTGTTAAATGTTTTTGTTGGATTGTTGAATTATAATTGGCATGTGGCATGTGAAGTTTTTAAAACTCCAGTTTTGGATGGTTTCAATCTACATTTTGCATGTGATATTTAATGAAACTTTAAATGTTAAATGTTTTAATGATGCACAATATATAATCGAAAGGGTCTTAAGACTTAAAGTTTTGGATGGTTTCAATTTACAACTTAAAGTTTTGGATGGTTTCAACCTACATTTGCACATATGGTAAATTGAAATTATGTTACTTGCAACAAGACAATCCCCATTGATTTCATTGTATATGTTGATTTCTAATTTGATTTAATTGCATGTATGATGGTACATTACTTGTAAAGACATTGGATTAATAATGTTCATTGATTTTACTTTAAGCGCAAAAAATTATTGATAATGTCTAGAACGATTTTTGTGTGATAATAATTAAACCTAATAATATTGGAGAGCAAGAGAGATGAGGTATGGTGTTTACTACAAGAGTTCGAGCGGGGCATTCAGTGACAACTTTTACTAGAAACTTGAAACAAAGAGAATCTATCTTTGGCTATGACATCATGTAAGATGCTCGACATAAACAGTAAAATTGTACTTAAAAGCCGAGATTCGGGCAAGTGGGGACAACCACTTGTTATCTCGTCCCTTGGAGGCCAGGCCATATGGGGACCGAATCTGACTTTACAAAATAAAGTGAAATAGTTTGTACCATATGGTCGGAGAACATATACAAAAACAATTAATATACAAGAACAATTAATTTCATTCTAGAATATATATATCCAATACATATTTAACATTTTTAATCAATGCACATGTATAAAAAAACTATTTTCAGTGGAAACTAGAGCACGTGCTTGTACCCAAACAATTTGTAACATTTGCAAACCACAAATAACATAAGCAGTTCAATTTTTAGTTGAGTACCGAAAGGTTTAAAAGATAATAAATTGTTGTCCTGACACTTCACTCAAAAAAATTCTAATGGAATTCCATCCTCAATAATCCGTTCATGATCGGATTTTGACATTTTCCATTTCTTAATTTTTGATTTTTTCTTTGATTGAACTTCTATCAACTTTATGCGTGTTGCACACACCAAGTGACTATATTGACAGCTTATGGAATCAGGTTCATAGTCTTCGAAGTAAACAAAGTCTCCACTTTCACGAGTTTGTTTGAAAAAATAACCTTTCAGTATAATAGACCCTTTGTCATACTGAAATCCGTGATCATTATAATCTTGTAATAATTTCATTTTTTGTTCAGTGCAACGCATCAAATAATACTTCACATTTTCATCGTTGTCAATAGGTGCAATTACAGCAAAAACATCTCCTGCATAATAAAATAAATTTAACATTTAATTATGCATATTTAAATTTAAATTTGTAAATCTTTAAATCATTAAAAAGTAATTCAATTGTTACCTTCTCTAACAAGATCAGAAACTCGATCACCATCGGATGATATTGTAGTTTCCTCTGATTCCATTTCTTCAATCATTGCAACAGACATTTTTCCCTTTGTATTTAGCTCCGTATGTTTCCAATCGTTCACATACATTTTGTTTTCACAGATGTCATTGGATTTTGTGTTGTCTATGCAAACATCACAAAAACAAGAATATTTTCTTTTATCCAATGCAAACACATTTGTGGACAATTTTGTTTGAATTGAATGCACTTTTCGAGTCCCTTTTATTGTTCCAACTTCATTTCCAATTGATCTATTTACGTCTCCGATTCCAATATGCCAGAAAAACCTTTATATGGAAAATTAGAAAGAATTTGTAAATATGATATCAAAATACAATTAAAAATAATCATAGCATGATAAATGTACAATGTTTAAAATTAGATTACCAATATAAATTAAATTGAATGTACCTTTGCACTTCTCGTGATGGGTTAATCTCATGGCTTAGAGCATTTTTGCACCATTGAACAACTTCTTCAACGTTCGCAAGTCGGCGTGCAAAGTGGTTCATTTGATATCTTCGAAGTGCTCGTTTTATGCATGCTCCTGCACCGTCATGTTCTCCTTTTCCATGGCCAGTCTCAAAGAAATTCCAACAATGTTTAATGGAGGTTTTCTTATGAAGACGACACAACCAAAAAATGATCGTGCAGATTTGAATTGACCTGCGCATCCGTCTGACCATATCCAATGTTCATTGAATGTTATTCCACGATTTTTCAATGAATCATAAATTTTTCCAAAACAATGTTGTACAAAACATGTATCATGCGTACGATCGTCACTGATATAAAAATGATATTCTTTAATGGTATGTCGATTTTCACTCGTTCTTTCTATATGATTGACATTTTGTTCAGCATGTCTATATAGAATATGAACGAGCATGGAGACTTGGTCAGAGTGATAGTATTCACTCTGAATTTCTTTTTGTGGAGCAAATGTGTAGTTTTCTGCAAAATCAATCACTGACAAAATGGTTCCTGGTGGAAAAAATTCACGAGATTTTTTGAATTGAAAGTCTTGCCATCGAGCTTTATGGGAATGCATGGTGTATTTGTAAATTTCTGCTTCAAACTTTCTCAAAAAGTCTATTAGAAAAATTTCGTCTTCTCGTAATTCGATTCTTTTAACACTATCTGCACTTTGAATCGATGTACTGGCATATTCGTATCTCTTCCATTTCACTTTCATGTTGGACAATGATTGATCATTTATATCAATACGATATTTGTTTTGAAATTTAGTCAAATTTCCACAATCATCGCATTTTTTACCACCAACACATTTCTTTTTGTAAAATAGTTCATCGCTTTCTCTTTCACATAGAATTTGAGATATGAATTCACGGATAGTGGAAGGAGGGGGTGAATCATTCCATAATGTTCTACCAAAATCAAGGAATGTGTCATAATATAACTCAAATTCCACATGATAACGGCAACAACAAGTGTCGCGTACGGTGATAGGTTTTACATACCATGGTTTTTGTTGAACAAAAGCACCGAGTGAAACTTGAATTTGACGATTCTCTTCTTTGAACTTGTTGAATAACTCTATTTGAGTGGTTTCCAAGAGATGTTTTTCATGTTCTTCGTATTGATTTCATGCTATTCTTCTTCGCATCACATGTCTTGCAGTCGGTGAAACACGTGAATTGTTCTTCCAATATTCATATATTATTTTTTAACATCTTCTCCAAGTCTATCTTTGTATGGTTGCCTACAAATAGCTCTCCAACAAGCGAGTTCATCATTTACGTCTATTTGCAGTCGAAATTTTCGATGTTTGTGCAGAGTTTTTCGCGAGGTTCCCAGTGCTCGTGCCATAGATGCTAGATTCAAACGATTCTCTTGAGTACTTGGTGAAACCAGTGCCATTTGTATTCCTCTACGTATATTTGAAACATTTTTATCTCTAGATCTCCTAATTGACTCTATAGCACTACTCATATTTTTTATAACCTCTTCTTTCATTTTTTTATCTTTGTTTGATTTTCGAATACCCAATAGTGTCGTCGCTTCTTTTAATTTCCTTGATGATAAGAGACATTTCAACATTTGAGCTTGAACTGTCACCTCAGTTTTGAAAAACATTTCCAAAATTTTCTCGACACGATATCGTATAAAATAGTCAGGTTTTTTATCTCCATATGTGTGAGTGTCGACATTTTCTAACATCTCATTATCGATAGTGATTTCATCTGTACATATTCGAAAAATAGTACATATTCAATAAATAACTAAATTAATAAATATGTCAATAAATATTAGGAAAATTTTAAATATATCAATAGATCATAATATCTACATTTACATACCCGATTCAATTTCTGCTTGAGGTTGATTTTCTTCTTCAATATTTTTAGGAGTATCTCTGTCTGTTTACATTATACAAAATATTTTTCAAACTAGTTCATCAAATAAAAATTAAGCTTCACATTGTACATTGGGAAAACTTTAAAAATATATCAATAGATCATAATATTTACATTTACATATCTGCTTCAATTTCTGCTTGAGGTTGATTTTCTTCTTCAATATTTTGAGGAATATCTCTGTCTGTTTACATCAAACAAAATATTTTTCAAACTAGTTTATCAAATAAAAATTAAGCGTTACATTTTACATTAGGAAATTTTTAAATATATATCAATAGAGCATGTAATATTTACATTTACATACCTGCTTCAATTTCTGCTTGAGGTTGATTTTCCTCTTCAATATTTGAGAGAGCTTCTAACTTTCTTTTGCTATATTGTCTCGTCTCTTCTCTACGTTCCTCGGGCTTTCTTTTTCGATCATATTTTCTCACACAAGTTCTTTGATTTCCCATGATAATAGGGTATGAGGTTTAAAAAATTTCCTTTAAAAAATTAGACAATAACTCAATTACAAACAATATCACAAAAGATTTAATTTAAAAAAATCTTTTCTAAAAAATAAGTAATCCAATCCAAAACACGTACATATCTCTAAGAAAAATCACACCGCCTCCAAGAAATGTCTTCCAAAAAAATTCTTTAAATCTTAAAATGTAAAGAAAAATTTTTGAACAAAAAAGCTCAAAAGATTTATTTCAACACAAAACACGTACATACCTCAAAGAAAAATCACGTCGCCTCCAAAAATGTCTTCCAAAAGTTTTTTAAATTCAAACTTTGAACCTCCAAGAAAAATCACGCCGCCTCCAGAAAATGTCTTCCAAAAAATTTTTTTGACCCCAAACTTTGAAGAAAAATTTTTGAATTCAAAACAAGTTGTAAGATGAGAATAAATGCGAAATGTGTGAAAATTGTGAATCATTTCGTGGCAATTTATATTGACCGCGAAATGTGTGTTTTGTAGGGGGCTCCACAATAAATTCCGGCCGACGGAAAATTACACAATAGTTCGGCCGAACTTTTGATAATAAGTTCGGCCGAACTATTAAGGCGTTAATTGTAGCGGCCCATAAACGGAAAACATAGTTCGGCCGAACTGTCGCTAATAGTTCGGCCGAACTATCGCGTCACTGATTACGCAGAGCCAAGCTCTGAAAACGGTTCTGCAACTTTGGACTGATTAAACTCCATGAAAACTTGTTAATTAATTGTCGGAACCAAGACAAGCATTTTCAGAATTGAATCTACTTTCAGGAAATATAAATTTTATGAAATTTCGTAAACGTTTATTAATTTTAATTATTTTTCTAATAAAATGAGTGCAAACAAATTTTGAGGGTCATCGTGATTCAGTGAAATCAAAATTTTGTATCTCCCAAAATACATTGTAAAAAAAATTTAAAAAATTATGGAGCATTACATTGGTCCGTTGACTGTAATTGGTAGCTTTTAGATTTTTAGTTTATAACTTGTATGTTAAGAAATTTGTTGCCACACGAAACATATAAAAAATACGCAGTTTTTCGTATTAGACCAGTTCAAAAAATTCTAGTAATTATGATATACATCCATTGGCTTTGTAAATATGATGAAACCAAAGTAGACTCTGTCTAGATTGTTGTAACACATTTTGTTTTTTCAAAAACAAGAATTTTCAATGAATATAACGTTGCCACATAACATGACTACTTATGAATTCTTTGATTGTTAAGAAACACACACTCAAAGAAACGCTAAGTTGACATATCAAATCCGCATAAAAAAATTTCAAAAAATAAGTAATAGAAAGCTAACAAAATTTCTCACAACTTTTATTTTTACCGCAAAATGAAATTCTACACGGAAAAATTGATATAGTTTGCAGAAAGTTGAAGAACCCAAAAAAATGAAAAATAAATTTCAGGTCTTTGAGATTAATGAAATGAAGTGTTATTTCGCTTCGCATCTCTCGTATTTATGGTTATGTGTTTATTCCCTGCTGCGTCTCCCGCATAAATCGATCACTATCTTAGACGCACACAATTTGCTGAGAGAATATCTCAACCTCACACCAAACTAGGAACTAACCTATAGAATAGGAACAGACTCTATACATAGAGAAAATCACAACTGAAGACAAGTAGGAATTACATATTCCAACACTCCCCCTTAATGACTACTTGTCTCAATATCTATCTGCAAAATCTACAACTGGTCTTGTTTGGTAATTACACTGGTTCTGTTCGGTAATTACACTTTGTATATTGTTCATGCTATCGTCGATGTCCATATAAAGGAACAACCATCTACCAAAATGCATGGGTGCCCACCATGCAACCGCTAGTCTACTCGGAAGTCCTTTCACATACATGGTTCATCCAACCTCTCGATTAACTCCCCCTTGATATAAAATTTCACCTTATGGAGTCTAAAACCAATACGGCCCACCCAAGTGTATCCATCCCGCATGACACACTCTTTTGGGGTGTTAAAAATATTTTACAGAGGGAGCATATAAAAAAGGGTTATGCATGCCTCTCTAGGTCTTACATCACGTACAAACAATAAATGACATGTAGATTTGCTTCTAATTACAAAGTGTGACTCATACTCATGGTCATGAGTCTATTCCAAGAAACTCACACAAAACAAACTCTGACAAACTTGATTGTCCATCCTCCTTTTCCGCTCACCATACCATTCACCTCCACGAACACCTCACTATTCATATGATGGAACACACCATTACTTTGGCTTTGTACTTTTGAGTCTTTCAAATCTTTGTTTTAATTTGGCAAGCTAGTATTGGTCTCCAATTTTTACCTGTCATCAATTAGATTTGCAAATTCTAACAGAATGACATCATATTGAGGTTGCAAATCTTAATATTTATAGAAATTTCCAAGACTTCTCCATATTTATGCATACCAAACAAAAACAATACCAAATGAAAATATAAGCACAAGCGATAACCATGAAAGTAATACAATATCCATGAAGAAAAAAAACTAGCATGCAAATGTTCAACATATGGCCACACCATTCACTGCTGTGGGCAGACTGCCCCGAATTTCAGTTTGCCAGAACACTGCCCACACTGTTTCTAAGAGCAGATCCAAGCTCATACACTGCATGTTGTCTTCGATCTGATCCCTATCAGATCACTGACAACTGATCGTTCCACGTTGCTTTATGAACAAGCACGAGAAACACCCTTTCACCTGCTTGCTAGTTCACATTTCGACAAGAAGTAGTTCACCTCCACCGCTTAGGCACTCAGCCTTGAGGAGATACACTATAGCTACCAAGGCTAAACTCAGCCACGAAGGCTTATCACAGCCACGAAGGCTCAACACAACCACGAAGGCTCACCACATCCACGAAGGCTTATCACAACCACGGAGGCTCAACATAGCCACGAAGGCTCACCACAACCACGAAGGCTTATCATAGCCACAAAGGCTCAACACAACCACGAAGGCTCACCGTAGCCACAAAGGCTCAACAAAGCCATGAAGGCTCACCGCAGCCACAAAGGCTTATCACAACCATGAAGGCTCACCGCAGCCACAAAGGCTCAACAGAGCCACGAAGGCTTCACACAACCACAAAAGCTCAACACGGCCACGAAGGCTCACCACAGCCACTAAGGCTCAACACAGCCACGAAGGCTTATCATAGCCATGAATCCATGGTCCAATCCTACGTCATCCACAAATTCATTGTCAACATGCATAAAATTCAACAATTTTATACACAAAAAGTTTTTGTTTCAGTATCCAATTCCCCTGAAATCGCAGCATAATGCCACTCCCCCTATTCACAATATCAAAGCTAGTGACTGCCAAGTTGCAAAAATGAAGACCCATTGTCAAGCTAATCTCCTCGCACTTGAACATGCAGATCTGTTTCCATCACACTCGACACACACCAACTCGATCATCCTCCAATTTTTGATGTAGCTTTAGGCACTATCCTTGGATGCCATTTTCATTGTCATGTCTTGATCATATTTGGTAGAAAATCAATTTGTCTATTGTTGGAATTGCCAATTCCAACAAAAGACTCAAACTCATGACAATAGTTGGCCAAACTAAATTTCACAATAAATAACTTAATTCTTTCAACTAGATTTACATTAATGACATGAAAATTTATAAAGACTAAAATTTAAACAATGGCAAATAATAATGCAACTGTAAAATTATTTCTTCCTTTAGACATGATTCTGAGAGAGAGTAGTGTAACATCTGATTCCATGTTATCTTCATTTGACTTATGATCAATGCACCCACGAAGTTTCACCTTCCACCTCTGAAGACTGTCATCTTCCTCTGTAAAATCAATTTCTTTCACAGGCATCATGGATAAGCTTTTTGCAGTGGTTTGTTTTGCAACCTTCACTGCTCAACTATAGATTATCATGCCGATGACAGCAACAGACATCCCTATTATATTTTTGGTAGTCAATGCTGAATCAAAAAACAGCCAACCCAATATAAGGACACAAACAGTTTTCATGTGGCCCAAAAACCTGAAATGAAACTGCTGAGAATCGCCCAATGCATAGATATAGGCTCAGGTTGCAGAACATGACTAAATAATGCATGAAAGGAGTATAAAAAGAATTGCACCATATGAGAATTTATATTCTAATAAGTTGTGCCCATTTACCCTTTTAGATTGACCTTCACATCTGTGATAGTGCAGACACCAACACCAATAGCCATAACAACCATAGCTACCTTGACCTCTCTAGTATATTTCTTGTTGTGAAGAATCCACTCCATCACAAAAACCATAGGAATCATGCTCAACTTTGAAATATAATAAAATCCGACTGAGTTTAACATGAGACAATCTCAATGCCAGATAGAGCAGTCATGTGATCGTCGCTCCAGCTGTGAATCCTAGCGATAAGGGTTTCTACTATTTGGTGACTGCAAGGCACCTTTACTAGTAGATTTTACCTTGGTCTAATTGTTCACGGGAGTTCATGCTGTAGCTATGCTCAAACAACTAGATATAGTCATCATAGATTCATCACAGGAGGGCAAAGGGGTGTTTCTCTATGTCGTCCCCGTATTTAAAATGTGCAACACCAGTGCTTCCTTGATCTTCCTTGTCTCTACGCAGAGGGGAGAGAGCCTCTTCATGCTCATGCAGAGGGAAATTGCAACATAAATGGTCTCATCCTCCACTAGCTCAAACAACAAGAATCTCACTCAAAGGCTATGAGCATCCGATAACAAGAAAGGTTGAGTGAAATTTTTTTTTCTACTCCCATTGCAAAATATCATCGGATGTGCCAAAAGATCATATCGCCGATAACAAGAAAGGTCGAGTGAAAATTAATGTTGATACTCCCTTTGCCTTCCTGCCCAAGATTTCTTCGGATACCATTTGCAGCGGTCAACCATATAATGTGTCAACCAACTGCATTTGGTGATGTGGATTGCAGGGAAATTATTCAGTGGGAATATCGTAATTAAATGGATTGCCCTGAAAATAGGCACCTTATCACTTTTATAAGTTGAAACAATGTGAATTAGTTGTTGTGACCTCTATTTGCACATGCACAGACAAGTTACAGTGTTGTTTAAATCTAAATCTACTCCTATTAAATGCTTCACGTCAGTAGAAGCAACAGACTGAGTTCTTGAATTTATATATAAAATTCCACTCTTTGCTTGGCTTGGCTTGACATGTTGTTGGGTGAGGAGACACGATCCATAGACAAGTAACAGCCAAAAATGGCGTAAATTAAATTAGTGTGATCACCTTTCCTCTCCACTATTCTTTCTCTCGACCATGCTTTCATGGTATCTATCCTCGTGCTCTCTGATCTCTCTGATATGGACGGATGTGTGGGGTGAGTAGAATTGTATTAATATAGCCCTTACCTAATCTGAGAGGCAACGAACTGCAAGTGCAGTCACACTGAGAGAGATAAGCAGACCCTAATTCTAAGATGGATAAAATTAAGCGATTGAGCATTGATAGGAATCATGAGTTCTGCCATCGTTTCTCTGGGAGCGACTCTGCACTTATTGATGCCTGCTGCTGTTCATGGTCACGACAAGCGTAAGAGGTCAAGGAGCATGTTTTCCTCCATAGCACATTTGATTCTCGCTGATTTTCAGTACGAACTTCGTTCTAAGGTGGAGATACTCATGCAACAACACCAACAGCTGCAGTCATACAATTTTTTCGCAGCTTGGGTTGGACAAGCGTTGGACGTGGTGTTGTTTATCTATTCCAATGTGAAGGATTTGTACCTGCATGTGCAGATGGACAATAATAATGACGGAAAATTGTTAAGCCAACATATGGAGGAGCTAGTCAATTTTCTTGATGTGTGCAATCTATTGAGAGAGTGCATGTCAGCAATAAAGAAGCACAACATGTCAGTTAGGTAGCCATCCATGGCTTAATTCATGCCCACACCCAGATTCCCAGTGCATTAAGCCATGGTGACATGATTAATAATCATGGGGTGAAAGCCAAAAAATCCCTTGCCAATTGCATGGATGAGTTAAGGAAGAACAAGGAAATGGAATCCAAGTTAGCGAAATTCATGTCTATGTTGAAGTGATTGACCGATAGCCTTCATTCAATGTGCCAACCAACTGCATTTGGTGATGTGGATTGTAGGGAAATTATTTAGTGGGAATATCGTAAATAAATGGAATGCCCTGAAAATAGGCACCTTATCACTTTTATAAGTTGAAACAATGTGAATTAGTTGTTGTGCCCTCTATTTGCACATGCACAGACAAGTTACAGTGTTGTTTAAATCTGAATCTACTCCTATTAAATGCTTCACGTCAGTATAAGAAACAGACTGAGTTCTTGAATTTATATATAAAATTCCACTCTTTACTTGGCTTGGCTTGACATGTTGCTGGGTGAGGAGACACGATCCATAGACAAGTAACAGCCAAAAATGGCGTAAATTAAATTAGTGTGATCACCTTTCCTCTCCACTATTCTTTCTCTCGACCATGCTTTCATGGTATCTATCCTCGTGCTCTCTGATCTCTCTGATATGGAAGGATGTGTGGGGTGAGTAGAATTGTATTAATATAGCCCTTACCTAATCTAAGAGGCAACGAACTGCAAGTGCAGTCACACTGAGAGAGATAAGCAGACCCTGATTCTAAGACATAAAATTAAGTGATTGAGCATTGATCGAAATCATGAGTTCTGCCATCGTTTCTCTGGGAGCGGCTCTGCACTTATTGATGCCTACTGCTGTTCGTGGTCACGACAAGCGTAAGAGGTCAAGGATCATGTTTTCCTCCATAGCACATTCGATTCTTGCTGATTTTTAGTACGAACTTCGTTCTAAGGTGGAGATACTCATGCAACAACACCAACAGCTGCATTCATACAATTTTTTCGCAGCTTGGGTTGGATAAGCATTGGACGTGGTGTTTTTTATCTATTCCAATGTGAAGGATTTGTACCTGCATGTGCAAATGGACAATAATAATGACGGAAAATGGTTAAGCCAACATATGGAGGAGCTAGTCAATTTTATTGATGTGTGCAATATATTGAGAGAGTGCATGTCAGCAATAAAGAAGCACAACATGTCAGTCAGGTAGCCATCCATGGCTTACTTCATGCCCACACCCAGATTCCCAGTGCATTAAGCCATGGTGACATGATTAATAATCATGGGGTGAAAGCCAAAAAATCGCTTGTCAATTGCATGGATGAGTTAAGGAAGAACAAGGAAATGGAATCCAAGTTAGCGAAATGCATGTCTATGTTGAAGTGATTGACCGATAGCCTTCACTCAACCACAAAAATGGTAACATCAACTGGCGGATCAGCAATTGAAGAAGTCATCAAGGAAGTGAAGGCCATCACCGTCTTCGCGTGCACCGCACTTGTAACTGCTCTTTCCTTCAACACACCATGCCGGTCCTTCATGCCGGGCATAGGCTTTCTTAAGAAGAGGAATAGAATCAGTGGTAGCCTTCCTCCTCTCATCAACATCAACAGTGTCACAAACATGACGCAACACATGGTAAAGGAAGCTATGGAGATGTAGAGAAAGAGGTCATCATCATTCGAGTTCCTTTTGCATGAGTTTAATAAGGTAGATATTACAGTTGGAAACCTTAACAATTTATTGGATAGATAAATCGACATGATCAAGACGTCCAGGTCATCTTCTAACATGAAAGGTGAAATCCATGACTCCATCCATGATGTCACCATGTCGATCACAAAGTTGGACAACGCTATCACCCAAATCGACAAGGGAATGAATGAGCTCTTCAGATTTCTTGTCTCTAGTAGGGTGGCACTCTTCAACAATCTCAGTACACTCTCTTCATGATCAGATCTTTATGATCAGATCAATGCATGTACAAGGTGTTGGAAAATATGGTATGCTCTGATATCATCTTGGAAATTTAAAAGGACAAAAAAGATGAAAACAATAGGGGAAATTCTTTTCCCCAACAAACAAAACAATTTTCGAAATTTATGCACAAATTAAAATAAAGAAATGACAACACAATTTTGGAACAAAACGTACAGAGCCACACAGAGACAGAAACCGGACAGAAACCAGAGAAATTTCTATTATGTTCTTTTACTTTAGCAAGTTTTCTACATCATTCAAAAAAATGTTAAATTAGTTGAAAAACATCTTTTAAATACAAAAATGGTGAAGCTTGAAGGTTTAATGATAATTCAATGTGTGAGTGGAAGAATAACCACTAAAATTTACTTCTGTTGTGTTATGTTTTTTCTTCACAAAACAACGTACAAAAACATAAAATCTCGGACATGAAATTGTTTTGGTTTCAACTATGAACAATATCGCATCCATGTTGATATCACAAATCATACTTTAGTGGTGGTAGTATTTAACTTGGCACTACCCTCCTGAACTTTGAGATGTGCGATATGCGATCACATCGTAACTTAAAATTTTTAAATTGCGGTCATCTTAACTGGAAAAATTAAACTCTTGTGATTGTGATGTGTGATGGCCATATAGCATTGCACCATTGACAGGTTTTGAGACGAGGCATAAAGGTAAGGGTTAAGATGTGCGAAGCAGGAAGTGCGATGCGATAAACTGTGTCAATAGTGAAAACACAAAAGGTAAGGAATAAAATAAATACAAAGGTTTTTCTGTGCAATTGGATAATGCATATAGGTTGAGGGTCCATCCAATATCGGATCGACAGAGATAAAGGTTTCGGTAATGTGTTAAGAAGAAAAGGTAAGAACTTGCGATTGTGAAGTGAGGTAGGTGAATACGACAGGAAGGGAATTAAATGCAGAGTGATAGTCGGGTACTCTATCTTTCTAAACATTATGGAGAAATTGTGTGTGGTAAGTAGATTGTGAATTTTCCATGCCTAGAGTTTGTCCTTCCCTACAAAAAACATTTAATATGTAAGCATGGTTGCTGCCTGGTTTATTCAAGGTAGTGGTTCAGAATAGATTCCAACACTCCCCCTTAATCACAACTGGTGCCATCGACCATTCCCAAACATTCTCTGGGATAAACAAAAATTTTCTGTGGCAATGGCTTCGTGAAGATGTCTGCAAAATGTTCCTCTGACCTGCAATGTTGTAACACAATTTCACCATTGTTAGCTAATTCTCTGATGAAACTATATTTAGCATCAATGTGCTTTGTCCTCTTGTGGAAAACATAACTCTTTGATAGTGCAATTTTTGAACTTTTATCACAAAAAATAATGGTTCCTTTGTCCTGTTCATTACATAAATCCCGCAACATCCTTCTCATCCAAACTAGTTGACATGTTGCAGCTGTTGTTGCTACATACTCAGCTTCTGCTGTTGATAATGAAACTATTGGTTGCTTCTTGGAAGCACATGAAATTTCTCTTGAACCCCAATGAAAAACATATCCTGATGTGCTCTTTCTGTCATCAAGTCTTCCAGCCCAATCACTGTCAGTGTAACCAATCAGCGTAAAATCATCAGTTGCGGAGTATAGAACACCATACTCCTACGTTTTATTGACATGCTTTAAAATTCTTTTGGCTGCTTGCCAATGTGTCTCTTTGGGTGTCTCCATGAAATTTGACACCAAACTTAATGCATACATTATATCATGCCTAGTTGCAGTCAAATATATTAGGCTGCCAACCATGCTTTTGTATAATGTTGGATTGACATTGTTGCTGAAATCTTCCTTGCTAAAATTCAACCCCATGATTGTTGGAGTTGGTGTTGGCTTGCTGTTATGCATATTGAACCTCGTTAAAATCTCTGTAACATACTTTTATTGAGAGTTAAAAATTCCATTTTATGTTTTCTTCACTTATGTCCCTAAAAAATATCTTAACAACTCCAAGTCAGTCATTTTGAACTCAATTTTCATGGCTGCTTTAAAATCAACGATGAGAGAATCATCATTTCTTGTAAAAATTAAATCATCTACATACAAAAAAATAATAAGAATCTTACCGTCATTGTATTTGATGTAGAGAGTAGATTCACCATCACATTTTTTGAACCCATTGTCCATCAGGTAAGAATCTATCCTATTGTACCATGCATGCGGTGCTTGCTTCAACCCATAAAGAGCTTTCCGCAACTTACACACCTTGTTTTCTTGTCCTTCTACCTCATAGCGAGGAAGTTGTTCAACATACACCTCCTCTTTCACCACTCCATTCAAGAATGTTGATTTCACGTCCATTTGATACATATTCCATTTCTGTTGTGTTGTTATTGACAACACTGTCTACACTGTCTCCATCCTTGCAACTGGCACAAAGGTTTCTTCATAGTCTCTTCCATGTTGCTGCTTGTTGCCTTTGACAACTATCCTTGCTTTATGCCTTTCTATCTTGCCTTCAATGTTTCTCTTGGTCTTATAGACCCATTTCACTCCAATTACTTCTTTTCCTTGCGGAAGGTCCACTAACTCCCATGTGTCATTCATTTCTATTGATCCTATTTTTTCATTCATTGCTTCAACCAATTTCTCTTCTTTGACTGCATCTTCAAAATGTATTGGATTATCAACATGAAAAAATAATGCAAATAAAGAATTCAGACCAACAATATTATCAACTTCATCTTGTTCATAAATTTCACTTAAATTTATGAATCTTGGCCTTCTTATACTTGTTGAAGATGATCTTGGTGTTGAGCTTGAAGTAGATGGAGTTTCATAGCTTTGTGGTGTGCTTGGAGAAGCACTTACTTGATTGGGCAATGTTGTCCTATTACTTTCTTATGGTGTGCATTGTTGAGCTTGTGTGAGTGGAGGAGGAGCCATTGTTGAGGAATTACTTGCTATAGTCATGATCTGAAAGGACTGTATCATTTTGTTGTGCTAAGTGTATTTCAAGTTATAAAACACGTACAATTTGTCTCCATTTTTTTGCTTAAGGAATGAGCAATTTAACAACGAAACATAGATGAATTTGTGTGTTTTAAGCATGTAAATAAGCCTAAATAACACTAAAAAATAGAGAAATAACATAGAAATAACATCACACATGAGATTTACACAATAGGCATGATGAAGCAGTTCACCCCTCCTGGGCCACATTTGTTGGTCCAACTCCCAATGGCATGTCCCTCTTTTTCATTATGCTCAAAATTACAAATACATATGCTTACAAGCCTCCAATGTTTGTTTTCTCTACACAAGTGGCTTCAAAATGCTCAAATTAGTCTAGGTTGACTCTTGTTTCACCCAAATTGGTTGAAAATTGACCTCCCTAGCCATTTTCCCAATCACAGCTACAAAAACTCCACTAATTGTGGATAACTATAGTTATTCGTAGCTAATTTGGCCAAAATCATGAAATTTTTGGGTGCTCTTTAATCTTCCACCAATTACTAAAACCGTAGTAAAAAATTTCAAGGTTAGGGGCGGGGGTGGCCACATGTTGACCTGCTTAAACCCTATAGTTAACATTAAAACTCTACAACAAAAGTGGAGTGGAACCCAGAGCGCATTGGAGTTCTGAATGGTTGAACTAACCGTCGATTCATGGAGGGGTTTGCATGTGATAACCATATGTTTTAAACGTCGTGGGCTTTATGACTATCGAATTTAATACATAATGTCGCAGTGTTGTTTGCCATCATATGACCATTACAAATGGGGCCACCAACGGTCCTCCCCGATGTGCAACATTTGTAAAGTTTAAATATTATCGCCACCCTTTATATGGTAAGTAACACCCAATATAAAAGTTAGTTGAAGGTTTGTGCGGGCATGCTAGAGGTCATGGGGTTGAACCCCCCAGGCCCAACCACAATTTTGATCCTCCGTACAAGCGACACGTGGTAACCTCCGGGCTAGCCAGGTGTCACCCATCCAATGGCCTTCAAACAATTCGTACAATACAAATCAACGACCCAGAATATAATACCTGGTGAAACATGGTTGGATTTGGAAAACAAAATATTCTCAGGAATATTCCACATTTTGTTGACTGTACCCGCATGTTGACTGGGCATCCCAGTCACCCCTGTCACAGAAATTTAGTTGTTTGAGAAATCGATCATAACGCGATATCTCCATTAGGGGAATTATGAGGTCTTAGATAGGCCTCCTAAGAAAAATGTACAATCAAAATTCACTTTATGAGAACTAATCACATTTTAGGGGATGACATCATCCCTAATGGTTGAGGTGGCATTTCTTGACTTAAATGTACTTACTTGTCACATTCTCAATGGTGGATAAAAACTCATGTTTAACCATGGTAGTGCTCTAATTACTTTTAAAGTCAAAGTAAAGTACTCATAATAAATGTCATTTCATAGTTTTTGAATAAAAATATATTATTGTCATTTCATATTTCTTGAAAGAAACAATGTATATCCCTATACATTTATTATATTATATTATATTTATATAGTATATTAATTACATGTTATTATACAATTTAAATAATATAAATTTTAATTAATAGTATATACTATAATTAAGAATTTATAAATTTATATTTATATTTTGTTTCAAGTTATTTAAGTACAAAGGACAAATGCATTAGTTGTTCAATGATAATGATTTTTTCTTGAAAAACTCATTCTTATTTATAGTCACATCAATACAATTTCTTTATTAATTTTATTTTGGTCAAAATTTTGAATTTAATTTAACTATGGTTACATGGATTGTTGTGCAAAAAGTGAATTGAAAATTCATAAATATTATTTTATTGGTTTAGCTATTATTTTATTATTTCCTTAGGAGACCCTTTTTAGACCTCAAAATTCCCCTAATTTCCTCATATGACATTGGTCTTTAGAGCCGTTCACGGTGTCGGAATCAGAACGACGAGATCTACCCGGTCGCTCAGGTTTAGTATAGTTTCAAGCACTTTCAAGTTTGAGAAAAACTCATGATCTCCTGATAACACCTCCCCACTGTGAAGCTTTTGGACCCCAAAAGACTTTGATTACCTGTTTAGTAAATGAGGGTACAACTCCCTCACCTTTCCGACTTCCATCCACCTTGCCTTGCTTGGCTTACTGTCTTTGATCCCAACTCGAAGGTAGTCGACACTTCCCCTCTTAGATGCTCTTGTCCTCTTGTCAAGGATGGTATCCTCCTTGAGTTCATCTAGAAATTTTGGCGAGAAATATTCAATAGAGGGAAACTGAACATCACTCCCTTGATCATCGATAAAAGGGGGCTCATACAAATTTAAATTTTCAACATAGACAACCGAATACATTTGCATGTATGAAGGCAAGTCAAGTTGAAATGCATTGTTACCAACTTGCTTGATGATCTTGAATGGACCATAGCGAATGGGCTTGAGCTTTTTACCTTCTCCTTGCATCCTTTTTTTGCTTATGTGTAACCATAGCTCATGTCCTTCTTGAAACTTGTGATCAACTCTATGTTTGTCATGCCTCTCCTTGTATTTTCTTTGACTCTTCTCAAGCTGTTCTTGAACTTGTTGATGAATAATTTGAATTTTCTCAATGAAATTTTGAGCCTTGTCAATATCACTATGCCCATCAATTGCAACATCCTTCTCAAGGATGAAGTCTAATGGTGATTTTTGGAAATACCTAAAGCATGCTTCAAAAGGTCAATTCTTTGTAGAAGAATGCTTGGCCCAGTTGTAAGCGTGCTAAATGTAATGCAGTTTCTCATCCCACAACTTGGAATGTTTGCTGCAATATCCTCTCAATATACGCACAACGTTTTTTTTCACCACCTCGATTTGGACATCATTTTGTGGATGAAAAGTAGTACTCATTTTCAACTTTGTGTCCATCATCTTCCAAATATTAGACCAAAAATTCCCAATTAAACCGGAATCCCTGTCACTAACAATAGAAGTTGGAAATCCATAATGAACCCATGTTGAAAATAAAGTCCAGTGGTTATGGTTTTCTTACATGGCATAAGTATACACATTTTACAGGATCTATCCACAACTACATAAACATAATCATGTTGTTCTCTTAACATAGGTAGACCTCCAACAAAGTCCATCGAGACACTCTCCCATGGCCTTGATGGCACAGGTAGTGGCATGTACAACCTAAGATTCCTATTGCTAGGCTTTCTTGTTACACACATAGAAAAAACTCTTATAAAGGTGACACATTATTTATCATGTGAGGCCAATCGAAATACCTCTGTAGATGCACCATTGTTTTTCTTACACCAAAGTGTCAAGCAATAAGAGACAAATGAGGCTCTCTCCTTGTAGTATACACAAATTTCCCAAATGAAACAACAAATTATTATGCATGTGATAATCATTTTCCTCAACTTGATTCCCTTCACTCAAACTAGCATACACATCTTGAAAATCAGCATCATGTGCATATTATTCTATGTAACTCTCATGTACAATAGAATAATTTTTAAGTAAATTAGAAGAACTTATAATTGGCCTTGAAAGCATATTGGCAACTTCATTGAAAATACCTTTCTTGTACCTTATAACCAAGTGAAACTGTTGAATAAATCCCATCCATCTGAAATGTCGTGATTGTTGCAATTTTGTTTGCGACTACAAGTACTATAATGGTTGGTGATCGGTATGTATAATCGTCTCTTCACCCACCAAGTAGAGTTTCCACTTCTTGGCACTTTGTACCAATGCATACAATTTTTTTTCATATGTAGGATAATCAGTTACAATATCATTGAATTTTTCAGAATGAAAAGTGATAGGCTTACCATGCCACAAAAGTATTGTTCCCATGGCATAATCACTAGCATCGGTTTGTATCTTGAATGGCTGTCTCAAATTCAGTAATGCAAGGAGCGGAGATAAACTTATCTTGTCTTTTAAAGCTTAAAAATATTTTTTCTATTTTCCTCCCCATTGGTAGCCTTTATTCACACTTGTCACTGCATGCGTAGGAGCTGCTATGGTAGAACAGTTAGCAATAAACTTTCTCCAATACTGAGTTGTGCTTAAGAAACTTCTTATGTCAATTACTGTTTTGGGAGTGGGCCAATCCAAAATGGCTTCCACTTTAGAAGGATAAATTCTCAACTCACCTCCTCCTACAATGTGTCCCAAATAAACCAGAGAATTCTTTTCGAACTCACACTTTGACATCTTAAGAAATAATTTCTCTTTCTTCAAAACAACAAGCATCCTTTTCACATGCAAGACATGTTCTTCTCTTGTTTTTCTGAAAATTAGTATATCATATAAATACAAAATCACAAATTCCTCAAGAAATGTATGTCAAACATTATCTATAACACACATGAAAGTTTCTGGTGCATTACATAAACCAAATGGCATAACCAACCAGTCAAAGAGTCCTTGTTTGGTTTTGAATGCAGTCTTTCATATATCAAATTCTACACTTCTTACCTGATGATATCCACTTCGAAAATCTAACTTAGTGGAAAAATTTTCTTCTTTCAGATGATCAAGAAAATCATCTCTCCTTGGGAGTGGGTATCAATTCTTCACTATTATCTTGTTCAAAGCTCTGAAGTCTACACACATGCGCCAAGTCCGATCTTTCTTCGGAGTCAATACTATGGGTGAACTGCATGGCAAAGTGCTTGGCCTTATGAGTCCCTTGTCCAACATGTCCTTGATTTTCCTCTTAATTTCAACATTCTCCATTATCAACATGCGATGCTTGCCGATGTTTGGAAGAGGACAATATTTTTGCAACTGAATCTCATGTTGAATCTCCCTTTTTGGAGACAATCTTGTTGGCTCCTGAAACATCTCATGATGTGCATCAACTACATCATATAAATCTGATTTCAACTTAGGAACACAATCCTAAAATGATTCATTATTAACATTAGCTTTAGGCTTAATCATTAGAAGAAAAAAAATATTACTTGAATTCACCAGCCTCTTTACTTGTCCAACATTTACCATTGCAATATTTGTCTTCTTGCGATGTGCTCTAACAATGTACTCCTTCCCATATTTGAATAAACGATATTTTTTCTCATGGTGATGGAAGATAGATTTCCTATCATAAAAGTAAGGAATGCCCAACACAATACCTATAATATCAAGTGGAGCAACATCTAATTCAAATGTGTCAACAAAATGTGCAGTTATTGCGAACCGCAATATGCACTTATTTTAAACCTGTAAATTTGCATCCTTAAAAATCCACCCAAGTGGATATGGTTTTGGATGTGGAATGATCTCAAGGTTAATTTTATTGACCAAGTCTTCAGATATTAATTTTTCTTGTGTCCCACTGTCAAATACTGTGTCAATATTGGTATGTTTGGATATGACCCTCACATGAAACAGTTCAATTCTCTCTTCTTCATTTGGAGCATGTATGTGACAGTTTGATGTACTAGTATTGGGTTTTGTTTCAATTTATTTCCCCTTCATGTTATTCAATCCCATGGCTGTAATTTTAGATTCATCACCTGAATCCTCTCCTAAATCATGTTGAGTTGCAGCTGCATTTTTTTGTTTCCCTTTGTTGTTCTGATGTTTGGGCCTCTTTTTAGGATGTAATTTCCAACAATTTTTCTCTTCATCGCCTTCTCTTCAAAGATGTTCACATACCACTTTTTCTCTGTCTTTATTGACAGATGCATTATTTTTTCCCTTACCTTTTGAGAACTTCTCTTTGTTTTCCCCTTAAAAGGTTTCTTCCTACCCTCATCAGTAATGTTTTTCCCTATATCTTCTTGATGTGTGGCCTAAACACAAACTTCATCTAGACTTGTAGGGTTAAACATGAGAATAGTATCTCTTAGATAGCTATGTAAGCCTCCTATGTACTTGAGGAAAGTATCTTGGCTCTGAAAATATACCCCTAATAAGAGATCTCTTCTCCTAAATTATTGGGTTATTCTTACACATTATGTCCTTTCAATTGTCTAAAATTTTTCCAGTTCATTACGGCTTTTTGGATATGAGCTATTGGATAAAACTATTATTTTATTGCAGTAATGAAATCAGTCTATGATAGGATAATATTAACATGCTTCTTGATCTCCTCCTTTGTCTTAGATTCCCACCAAACAAGTGTTGCACCTTCCATTCTCAATGAAGCTAGTTGGATTTTGGTATCATCATCATGAAGGTTCTGAATTCTCAAATAGACCTCTAATTGCCTAATGCAATTATCAAAATTTTCTGCATTGACTTCACCATTAAACATTGGCAATTCAAACTTAACATCAAATTTTAGAAAATGGCTTTTCGGTGTTCTTTGACTTGTGTGGCTGATGTAATGAAGATGAAGTAGGGGATGATAATGATGAGGGTGAGGATGGTGACTTTCCACTGCCTCCATTTCCTCCATTGCCCTTTTTATTTATCTTCAAAATTTTGACGTCCTGATGATCCCTGTCCTTCATTATGAAGTTTGGATATTTTTCCTTCTAGTCTCTCATTCATTTCTTGATAAAGGGCTATCACCATCTCAGTCATGTCAAGGAATGTTTTCCTGAACACCCTTTCTTCTTCTTTGGGATCCACCTCTTCATGTATTTCTTCTTCCTCTGGAGGCATGCTTAATGTTTCTTTTGCTTCTTTTGGAGGTGAACTAGGTGGTGGATAATGTGGCAATATTTCCCTCCTTTGCTTTGGCTCACTTTGAGAACCTCTTGCTTCAACAAATTTTCCTTCTCCTCTCTTAAGCTTGAGCCTAGTAAGCATGTGAACACTTGCAAATAGTTAAACAAATTTTTGCACACATCAACACCAGAGAATACACTCTAGCTCCAATACCAACCTGATATGAAAGTATTGTATTAGTTTTCTATTCTAAGTGTCTTTTCAGTTATAACACATGTAAAATTTGTCTCCATTTGTTTGCTTAAGGAATGAATAATTTAACCATGAAACATAGATGAATTTGTGAATTTTAAGCATGCAAATAAGCCTAAATAAGACTGAAAAACAATGTATAATAGAGAAATAACATCACACATAAGATTTAAATAGTAGGCATAATGAAGTAGTTTACCCATCCTGGGCTACATCTACTGGTCCAGCTCCCAATGGCCTGTCCCTCTTTGTCATTATGCTCAAAATTTCAAATACATGTGTTTACAAGCCTCCAATGGTTCTTTTCTCTACACCACTGGCTTCAAAATGCTTAAATTAGTCTAGGTAGACTCTTGTTTCACCCAAATTGGTCAAAAATTGACCTCCCTAGCCATTTTCCCAATCACAGCTACAAAACCTCCACTAATTGTGGAGAACTGTAGTTATCCACAACTAATTTGGCCAAAATCGTGAAATTTTAGGGAACTCTTCAATTTTCCACTAGTTACTAAAATTGTAGCAATAAATTTCAAGGTTAGGGGCAGGGGTGGCCACATGTCGACCGCCTTAAATCCCGCAGTTAACATTATAACTCTGCAACAAAAGTGGAGCGGAACCCAAAGTGCATTAGAGTTCCTAACGATCAAACTAATCGTCAGTTCGTGGAGGGGTTTGCATGTGATAACCATATTTTTAAAATACCATCGGTTTTATGACTGTTAGAGTTAATACATCATGTTGCGGTGTCGTTTTTCGTCATGTGACCATTACAAATGGGGCTGCTTGTGGGTTGGGACCATCGACGGTCCCCCCCATGTGTAACATTTGTAAAGTTTAAATATTACCTCCACCCTTTATATGGTGAATAACACCCAATAGGAAATTTGGTCAAAGGTTTGTGCCGTTGCGCCAGAGGTCATGGGGTCAAACCCCTCGGACCGAACCAAAATTTTGATCCTTCATACAGGGCACAAGTGGCAGCCTTCGGGCTAGCCACATGTTACCCATCCAATGGCCATCAAAAAATTCGTACAATCCAAATCAATGGCCCATAATATGACACTTGGAGAAACCTGGTTGGAGTGGGAAAATGGAATATTCTCAGGAATATTCCATCTTTTACTGATTGTACTTGCATTCTGATTGGGCATCCTAGTCACCCCTGTCACAAAAATTTAGTTGTTTGGGAAATTGATCAGAACGCGATATATCCCTCATACAATGTTGGTTTTTCGAACCATTCATTATGCCAGAATAAGAATGATGAGATCTACCTATTCACTTAGGTTCGGTATAGTTTCGAGCACTTTCAATTTTGAGCAAAATTCATGATCTCCTGATCAAGTCAATTCCTATGTCTCTATGTGACATAAATTTCTTCACATTGACTGCCTTCTCTAAACTTCCATCCCAAGCTTCGTCTTCTATGAACTGACCATCTCTATTGATTATTACCTTCTTGTTTAGTGGATTGTAGAGCTTGTATGCCTTGGATTCATCACTATATCCAAGAAATACACATTTGTCCCCCTTGTTGTCCAACTTCTTCCTCAATTGATCTGGGGCATGTGCATAATGTGAGTGAAAAATTGCTTACTTCCACTCCATGCTTCTTTAGGAACTCTATTCATGACACTTTTGGTTGGGCATCTATTAATGATATACGTTGCACAAGAAACAACTTCATACAATAATCATTTGGCAAATGCTTTTCCTTCATAATAATCCTTGCCATCTCCATGATGGTCCTATTATTTCTCTATGCAACACCATTTTGCTGAGGTGTATACCTTGTTGTAAACTACTTGTGATTTCCATGCTCCCTAGAAAAACATAGGAAGTCATTTAAAATATATTCACGACCTCTATCAGTGCTCAACACTTTTATGTACTGTCCACTTTGCTTCTGAGCAATAGCTTTGTAGTGCTAGAAGTGGTCAAACACTTCACTTTTTTGTTTCAAGAAATAGACCCATGTATTCCTTGTGTATTCATCTATGAATGTAAAAATATAGTGGATGCCTCCTAATGATGGTGTTTGCATTGGCCCACATAAATCTGAGTGGAAAATCTCCAAAGGTGCTTTTTCCCTTATTGACTTTACTGTTGGAAATGATTCTCTATGTTGTTTTCCCAAGATGCAACCTTCACATAGGCTATCTAGTTTCTCTATGAGTGGTCATCCTTTCACCATGCATTTTCTATGCAACAAATTAAAACATCCAAAGTTGAGATGACCAAATCTCAAATGCCATAACCAATTCTCATCTTTGACTTCTTCTTGAATTTTTTCTCGTGTGACAGCTTATGTAACACCTTCTTCCTTCAAGTTTGATCTCATCTTGAGAGGAAACATTATATTGTTTGTCATTTGCACTTTTTCAATGAGATTTTTACTTGGAGGCTTATCTAATATTGTGCACATCATCTTTAAAAAATACATTTTATGCCTTTTGCATGATCTTTCAAATTCTTATGAGGATATGTTTCAAGCCAGGGTCATAATACACATCTGGCATGAACTTCTTCTCTCTATTATTTGTTAGTATGTCTACTCTTCCTTTTCCCATGATAGAGACCTTGCTATCAGTCCCCATTGTCACTTAAAATCTTACACTTTCATCTAGATTGGAAAACATTGCTCTCTTTATAGTCATGTGGTTGCTACACCCTGAATCTAAGAACCATGCATCCCCTTTTCCTTGTGCTACATTACAAGATAAAAAAATACTATCATGGCTCTATTTTTTCTTTATGAAATTTGCATTTCATTTGCTACGCATTTCATATTTATTATTTCTACATTCACTTACATAATGACCATGCTTTTTACAATAATGACATGGAACTTGAGATTTATCATACCTTTGACCTTATTCTTTATTCTGGCTTGGGCCATGACTTGGATTTTGGCTTTTTCCTCTTCATCTTGAGTTTGAAGGGCTACTTCTTCCACCTCTATGTGGGCTTCTTCCTATTCCTCGGTATTTTTATCTTCCTCAACCTCTACCTTGACCAAAAGAAACTTGTATCTTGAATGCATGCTCCAAAGAGGAGTTTGTTTCTCTGCTCAATCTGTACTCATGAGACATTAGTGATGCATGAAGCTCATCCACTGAAAATTATGAGAGATCCTTTGTCTCTTCTATGGCCAGAACTATGGCATCAAACCTTGATGGCAAAATTCTTAAAACTTTCATAACTATTCTTCTTTCATCAAGTGTCTCATCATGAGACCTGATTTTGGTAACCAACCCAATCGCATGTGTAAATAATAAGTCTATATTATCGTATTATTTCATACATAATTTTTCAAAATCTCTTCTCAGCATTTGTATTTTTTATGTCTTCACCTTTGCCATGCCTTGGTAGGTTTTCTGGAGGGTATCCCATGCCTCGTTGGACTTTTTTGCTGCTGCAACCCTTGGGAAAATACTTTCATGAACTGCTTGGAAAATATAGAAGATGGATTTGGAATCCTTCTTCTTATTGTACCTCAACAAATCTCTTTCTGCTTGTGTCAAAGAATTGTATGTTGTTGCATCTGCTGGTTCTTGGAATCCATTCTCCACCAAATCCCAAATATATTTTTAGGAGAACATGGCCTTCATTATAATAGCCCAATAATCATAATTCTTGCCATTGAATTGTGGTATTTGTGGATTAGTCAAGTTTGTTCTTTCTGCCGCCATTTTCACTAAGTAAGCAAAAACCTTCTCATTGTTGGAGAATTTGCTTTCCAAAACAAACTTTTAGCTCTTCAGTAAAATCACTTTCTTTTACTGAGAGTCTAAACCCGCATCAATAACATGTTGGAAAATATTTTCTGCTTTGATACCATGTTGGAAATTTAAAAGGAAAAAAAAAGATGAAAACAACAAGGGAAATGGTTTTCCCCAACAACACAAACAGTTTACACAGTTTATTCAAAAATTAAAATAAAGCAATGACACCTAAGTTTTGGTACAAATTGCAGAGAGCCACACAGAGAAAGAAACGAGAGAAATTTCTATTATGTTCTTTTTCCTCAGCAGGTTTTCTACATCATTCAAAAAACTGTTACATTACATGCAAAACAAATTTTAAATACAAAAATGGCGGAGCGTGAAGTTTTAATGATAATTCAATGCTTGAGTGAACAGATAACCACTAAAATGTACTTCTGTTGTTTCTTCATGAAATAGCGTACAAAAACATAAAATATTGGACTTGAAATTGTTTTGTTTCAGCTGTGAATGATATCGCATCCATGTCGATATTGCGAATCATACTTCGACGGTGACAACATTTAACTTGACATTATCCTCCTGAGCTTTGCGATGTGGAATATGCGATCGCATCACAACTTAAAACTTTTAACTTGTGGTCAACTTAACTAGAAAACTTAAATGTTTGCAATTGCTATGTGTGATGGTGATATCACATCGCACCATCATCAGGTTTTGGGATGGAGCATAAAGGTAAGGGTGAAGATGTGTGAAGCGTGAAGTGCGACGCACTAAACTGCATCAAGTGCGAAAAGGAGAAAGGTAAGGAATAAAAGAAATACAAAGGTTTATCTATGAAATTGGATAATGCATATAGGTTGAGGGTCCCACCAATATCGCATCAGCGTAGATAAATTTTTCGGTAATGCATTAATAAGAAAAGGTAAGAACTTGAAATTGCGGAGTGCAGGAAAAAGGTAGGCGAATATAGTGGGAAGGGAATTAAACGCACAGTAATATATGGGTACTCTACCTTTATAAACATTACAAAGAAATTGTGTGCAGTAAGTAGATTGCAGAATTTCCATGCCTAGAGCTCGTCCTTCACTGCAACAAAAGTTTAATCTGTAAGAATGGTTGTTTTCTATTTTATTCATGGTGGTGGTTGGGAGTAAATTCCAACACTCCCCCTTAATCACAACTTCCACGATTGACCATTCCCAAACATTCTCTGAGACAAAAAAAATATTTCTATGCCAATGGCTTTATTAAGACGTCTGCAAAGTGTTCCTCTGACATGCAATGTTGTAACACAATTTCACCATTGTTAACTAGTTATCTTATGAAATGATATTTACCATCAATGTTCTTTGTCCTCTTGTGGAAAACAAAATTATTTGATAATGCAACTGATGAACTCTTATCATAGAAAATAGTGGTTCCTTTGTCTTGTTCATGACATAAACCCCACAACATCCTTCTCATCCAAACTGCTTGACATGCTGCAGTTGTTGCTACTAGATACTCAACTTCTGCTATTGATAATGAAACTATTGGCTGCTTCTTGGAAGCCCATGAAATGACTTCCAAACCCAAAGGAAAAGCATATCCTGATGTGTTTTTTATGTCATAAACACTTTGAGCCCAATCACTATCAGTGTAACCAGTCAACCTAAAATCATCAGTTGTAGAGTATAGAATACCATAATACTTCATTCCATTGACATACTTGAAAATTATTTTGGCTGCTTGAAAATGTGTCTCCTTGGGTGTCTCCATGAACCTTGACACCAAACTTACTGCATACATTATATCAAGCATAGTTGCAGTCAAATACATTAAGCTACCAATCATACTTTTGTATAATGTTGGATTTACATTGTTCCTGCATTCTTCCTTGCTCAACTTCAACCCCATGACTATTGGATTTGCTGTTGGCTTGCCGTTATGCATATTTAACCTCTTTAAAATCTATGCAACATACTTTTCTTGAGAGATAAAAGTTTCATTTTCTTTTTGTTTCGCTTCTATGCCCAAAAAATATCTTAACAACCTCAACCAAGTTATTTCAAACTAACTTTTCATGACTGCTTTAAAACCAATGATGAGAGAATCATCACTGCCTATAAAAATTAAATCATATACATCTAAAACAACAATAAGAATCTTACCATCATTTTCTTTGATGTGGCAAGTAGATTCACCATCACATTTTTCAAACCCATTTTCCATCAGGTAAGAATGTATCCTGTTGTACCATGCACGCAATGCTTGCTTTAGCCCATAAAGAGAATTCCGCAACTTACACACCTTGTGTTCTAGGCCTTCTACCTCATAGCCATGAGGTTTTTCAACATACACTTCCTCTTTCAACACTCCATTGAAGAATGTTGAATTCACATCCATTTTCTACACTTTTCATTTCTTTTGTGATGCTATTGACAACACTATCCCCATTGCCTCCATCCTTGGAACTAGCGCAAAGGTTTCTTCATAGTCTGTTCCATGCCAGTTCTTTTAGCCTTTGACAACTAGACTTGCTTTATGCCTTTCTACCTTGCCTTCAATGTTTCTCTTGGTATTATAGACCCATTTCACTCCAACGACTTATTTTCCTTGTGTAAGGTCCACTAACTCCCATGTGTCATTCCTTTCTATTGCCCCTATTTCTTCATTCATTGCTTCAACCCATTTCTCTTTTTTGACTGCATATTCAAAGTGCATTGGATCATCTACATGAAAAAATAATGCAAATAAAGAATTCAGACCAGCACTATTATCAACTTCTTCTTGTTCATAAATTTCACTCAAATTTCGGAATCGTGGTCTTCTTATACTTGCTGAAGATGAGCTTGTTGTTGAGCTTTAAGTAGATGGAGCTACATAGCTTTGTGGTGTGCTTGGAGAAGCGCTTACCTGATTACGCAATGATGTCCCATTAATTTCTTGTGGTGTGCATTGTTGAGCTTGTGTAGGTGGAGGAGGAGCCATTGTTGAGGAATTACTTGATGTTGTCAATTCCTCTTTGTCTTCATGTGACATACATGTCTTCACATTGATTGTCTTCTCTAAACTTCCATCCGAGGCTTAATCTTCTATTAATTGAACATATTTTAGGATTACTACCTTCTTGGTTAATGGATTGTAGAGCTTGTATGCCTTGGATTCATCATTGTATCCAAGAAATATACATTTGTCCCCCTTGCTATCCAATTTCTTCCTCAATTGATCTGGGACATGCGCATATGCCACACATCCAAACACTCTCATGTGAATGACAAATTTCTTAATTCCATTCCATTCTTCTTTAGGAACTCTATTAATGACAACTTTGGTTAGGCATATATTAATAATATACATTGCACAAGAGACAACTTCAGCCCAATAATCATTTCACAAATGCTTTGCCTTCAATATACTCCTTGCCATATCCATGATGGTCCTATTATTTCTCTCTACAACACCATTTTTCTGAGATGTATACCTTGCTGTAAACTGCTTGTGAATTCCATGCTCCATGAAAAAACATAGGAAGTCATTTGAAATATATTCGCCATCTCTACCAGTCCTCAACACTTTTATGTAGTGTCGACTTTGGGTCTCAACAAGGGATTTGTAGTGGCAGAATTGGTAAAACACATCACTTTTCTATTTGAGGAAATAAACCTATGTCTTCCTTGTGTATTCATTTATGAGTGTCTAAATCTAGTGGCTGCCACCTAATGATAGTGTTTGCATTCGTCCACATTAACCTAAGTGGACAATCTCCAAACATTCTTTTTCCCTTATTGACTTTCCTGTTGGAAATGATTCTCTATGTTTTTTACCCAATATGCAACCTTCACATAGGTTTTCTGGTTTTTCTATGCGTACTAGTCCTTTCACCTTGCATTTTCTATGCAAAAAATTCAAATCTCCAAAGTTGAGATGACCAAATATCAAATGCCATGACCAATTCTCATCTTTGACTTCTTCTTGAAATTTTTCTTGTGTGATAGCTGCTATAACAACTTTTTCCTTCAAGTATGATGTCACCTTGAGAGGAAAAATTCTATTGTTTGTCATATGCACTTTTGCAATGAGTTGTCTACTTGGAGGCTTATCTAAGATTGTGCACACATCATCTTTAAAATATACATTGTAGCCCTTTTTCATGAGATGTTGAATGCTTATGAGGTTATGTTTCAAGCCAGGAACATAATACATATCTGCTATGAACTTCTTCTTGTTGAGGTATAAAAGGTTTCCTTTTAACTCCTATTTATCCTACATTAATTATCAATCCAGGTATGACTTCTTATCTCAAGAGTGTACTCAGTCTGAGGTTACAATTTAATATAAGAGTAATTCTCTTCAATGTGCAGTACAATGTCTTAAATACAAGAGTAAACGGATGCTTGAAAATGAAATCTAACTACAACAATATGAAACTCAATGTTATGTAGTTCAAACAATCACTCAACAATCATCAGTCAAGGATGCAGTAGTAATAAATCTTTCCTCTGTCAACTGATGTAAATGAAATCAAATATGAACAAGGTAATCAATATGAGAACATAGGCTGTGATAACAAATTTCCTTTATAGTTGATGATCGTGAATTCCACACTAACGCAATTCAATGGAAATGGTAACTGTGTTAAATCACTAACGCTGCTTTTTGTAATAATACTCCAAAGCAAAACCAAACTTTTGCAAAAAGGAATAAACAGTAAAACTAATTAATAGGAATGAATAGCGAATATATTTACTGGAAATGAACAACAAATTCTTTTTAATGACAATGAACAACAATCTATGAATGGAAATGAATAGCAACTATTTAATGAAAATAAACAACAACTCTTTCTAATGGCAATGAACAACAATCTATAAATGGAAATGAACATCAAACTATATTAATGAAAATAAACAACTAATCATTAATGGAAATGAGTAGCAATCCTGAATGGCGAAGCTCTGTATTTGGAAAGCATAACAATATAAATTATAAAAGAATAGATAATCTTGTCATGTAGAAAGGAATGAAAATACTATTTACCGATGCAACACACCAATTTCATAAAACAGTAAACTATAAACTAAGGTAATTGTGAAGCAATGCAGTTTAAAGGAAATGAAAGCTGATGCAAACCATCACACGACTGGAATTGGAAATTGAAAGTACAAATAGCAGGTGGATCCACCAGGGTCGGGCCCTTAGCCGCTAGTGAAGCACCGCTGAACTACTCCAGTATCAGATAATGGAATGAAAATCGAATTGATGTATTAATCATATGTAGTAGAGTCTACAAGAAATCGTACTCTGTTTTAATTAACGAGAGTCGATGAACAATTCTGAAATTACAAAAGGAAATCAGAATGATCAAAAGATCTCTAATTGTTCTCATTTCTACAAAATTTGTTCTTTTATAACAGCCAGGTGGAGAAAACAAGGATTATAGATAAATTTGAACAGCGATCCCTCAGGATCGAGAGATCCTGAGGGATTCTATCTTCCTTCTCTGGCTATCGTTTCATCTTCTTGCATTGGTGCTGTGGTGTTCCTTTCCTTACTTTGACTGTGCGCTCCGAACTTGGTTTTCTTGTCTGGCTACAGCCTTTTATTGAAGGGACAACAATTACACCTGTCTTATCGTTTCCTTCCAAATGATGGCATCCGACTTCATTGAGTTCCTATATAGAGGAAAAGACAATCTTTAGTTAATTTTGCAATAAGCACTAACCTCCTCAATTCTATTGTAATTCTTCAATATATTATCATTCTATAACATAAAGGAGTCATGATTAAAGGAAAAAGATAAAGAAATACATGGAAAATGCATACCTTTTCCAATGCTCAACACACTCCCCTGCTTACCCTTTTTCATGTCCTCATGAAAAACATAATATACATGTAAAGCAGTTAGAGAATAGGCTGGAGAGGGTTTTTCATTAAGTGGTCTAAAACCATGATTTGCAGCTAAAACTTCAAAAACATGCCCTGTATGCCCTTCAGGTAATTCATATTTGGCCTTATAGTATGGTGCAGGGTACCAAATAATAGGGCTGCGATATCTACAACCTAGCCAATACGAGCCTTCGCTCAAGATTAGGTTACTATAAATAACCAGGCGGTTGGAAGCTAACTCAAATTTTTTTTAATTGAATGGCTCTCTATCTTGAATATTGCAATTGGAAATATTCCATCGGATTTTAGCTGCTACTGTGGCCTGGTCTCTGATGGACGGAAAATATTCTACTCCATCCATGATGATTGCTTTGTGCATGGGTCCCAATGTTTGGATTACTCCCTCCTTTGTCATTAATCTTTTCTGCCTAGCCCACAGATGTAATGGGTGTCTCGGTTCACCACTAACCCAAAGGTATAACCCATTTTCTCGGCTCTGAAAAGTGTTATAGGCCTTGAGCCATTTTAACTAGTTAACAACAAATGAAATGAATTCTTGATATTGGATATCACTCACAAATGGGCTGGGATTTGTCTCCATTTCCTCAGCCAATATAAAATTGTGTACATAAAATTCACATAGTAGATGCTGGACTTTTACTCCATAGAGTTTGCAACAGCTTATAAAATCATCTACAGTTTCTAATTCTATGGGTTTTCCTACCTTAACAGCCTTAAATTCTAACTACAAATATATTTCTAATAAAAGCAAAGCATACTTTTTGGTAGGGCACCTACATGCTAGAACATCTGTGTATAAAGAATAGAGAGTATCCATTTGATTCATGAATATTTTTAATCTATTCCTTACCTCTTCAACTTTCTCTTCTGCCTTTTGACATCTATCGAAAGCTTCTGCCTTTGATGCATTGATGTCCTTTAATTGCCGCTGTCACTGTTGATATTTATTTTTGGGAACAGTCTCTTCTTCAAGATTTTCTCTAGCCCTCTAAGCCTATGCCAGCTCCTCTTAGAGTTTTACTATACCAGGGTCTTCTATCAAGACATTTTTGGGTTGAACATCTACCTGGGTTTTCTTATTACAATGTCGAGTGCCTACAGTCTGTGTCTCTTTGTTGGCCATACTGCTAGAGGACAGTGCCTCGGTTTGAACATCTTTATTACAAATTTGTATATTTTTAGTTTGGGCAATTGCGTCCATAAAAACTACCTGTTTTTCCTTGTTATCTTGAATGAATATGGGCTCAGTTTGAGTTTCCATTTCCCTTGTATTATAGAGTTTCGTTTGGGTGGCTGCATTCTTCGTTTTCAGGGTTCTTTTAGAGACTTTCCGCTTTTGTAGCACCCTAATCCTCTGCCTGATTTGTCTTAGTAATTTTTGGAGCTTTTTCTGTTCCCTCTGCAGCTTCTGAAGTTCATTTGTCTTCTTCTTATTTTTGGAAGGAACAACTGTTCCTTTTTCTGTACTTGGTTGCTTGGCTATGGTTTGTTCTCCAGTGCTCATGCCTTCACCCAGGCTTTCTTCTATGCTTTCAGTAATCACATTCTCTGGACTAGGTACCTCAAGGGAAGTAACCCTAGTTTGTTCTACCATTTCCTGAGGGGTTTCTTCTTCTGCCTCCTCAATCATGTCCTTACTAATGACAGAATGTTCCTGCAATTGTTCTATCTCAATATTGAGATTGAGAGGACTGTGGGGTTGTATATATTCACTCATATTGACCAAAATTTGGGCCAATTCATCCTCCTGTAATGGATTCTATGGTGGGCTTGCACTGGAGGTTATGGGAGGTTCTGCTTCCTCCCTTTCTTCTTAATTGGTATGATTAATTTCTTCTTCTTCCTACTCTTCTCCACTGGCACGGTTATTTCCTTCTTCTTCCTGCTCTTCTTCACCAGTATGGTTATTTTCTTCTTCTTCCTGCTCTTCTTCACTGGTAGGGTTATTTTTTTCTTCTTCCCGATCTTCTCCCCCTTCAAGTTGCAGGGGTTTCTCTTCTTCCTGATCTTCTCCTCCTTCAAGTTGCAAAGGTTGCTCTTCTTCAGAACTAGGTAATTCCATGGGTTGGTTGTTGCTACCCAGAAGGCTTCCCACCATTCCCCTGCCTTTTCTTAATCTAGAGGATTGTCTACGTTTTAGAATTTCGTTTGCTGTGCTAGTGACTCTTTTTCATTTTGGGGAAGGTAAGGTTGTTCCTTCGTCAATTAAGAATATCAATTCTTCCCAGTTAGTCTACTGCTGGGCAAGACTATAACTAAATATTAATCGAATTAGATAATGGTGGCTTACTACCATCCCTGTATGACGGGATTTCCTTATGCTCCGAACAGCGTCATGCAATAAAAAATTTAAAAATGCAGGCAAATTCATAGTGCATTTATGTTTTAGTACTGCTAATAATTTAAGGTGGCATGGTCTTACCACATCCTTTCTTCCGTCACATGTAATGTAGCTTTGTACTACTCTGGCCAGTTCCGTCTGTGGTTCTCCCAGAGTTGCTGGTTGGACTCCTTTTCCTTTGACGATCAAGGTTTGTCCTTCATCCTGAAAGATATTCATGGCCTCTTGAAGTTTTACTTTTTTATGGGTCCATATGGGTCCAACTGCCGACAGACTAGATACCTCGGAAATTACTACCTCTGTCACTGTTATTTTCATACCTCTTACCATGGAATAACTCTCCTGCAAGTTCTACAAAAATTGAATAGCCACAGTTTCATGGGGCTGTTGTAGTCACGTAAGGTATGTAATCCACCCTGCTCTCTCCAAAATTTCTCGTGTAGCGTCGAAAAATGTTCATACTAGAGGTTCACTATGTATTGTTCATCCTCCCATTTCGTCTAAATCCTGCACATTATTAGTTCTTCACAATAATAAAAAGAAGTGGGAATGGAATAGTTCCCCGTGTATATTGAAAAAAATACCGTTAAACTTGCTATTTCCGGGAATTGATGAATATAGGGAATCAACTCATATGCAGGCATAATTAAACGTCACCCGCACCCCCCTGAAATATGATAGGTCACCCTCGACCGTCAAATGGAGGAGAAACGTACCACAGGTAGTTGTACATTATAGAGAGGCATGCATACTTATATATGATCCAAAAATTATCAAATTACTGAAATCGAGACATATTATGAAATCATGAATAGATATGAAATGCTATGTAATGATTCAAAAATAAGGGAAAGGACAACAAACATAAATAAAATTACTTATGCGGTAAATATTCCCTTAAACCATTATGATTGATTGATAAACAATATTTCATGTATAAAGGTTCAATCAAAGGGGTTTAGGATCATAATCTAATTTTTATATAAAATAAAGATATAAGAAAAGGGTTTATAATTGTTATTGAGTTGTGAAAAATATGACTCCAATACCATCAGCATAGCTCTGTTGCCCACAGGTGTCCATAACCTTGACAAAGTTGTTTTTTCACCCTTGGAACCATAATCCTTCATATATACCTAGGATAGTGCTTTATGATGTCATGATGGAGGCCATTGTGCTGGTTTGGGAACCAGATGAATCACAATGCCATTCACCAGAAAGGAGTGAAAGGTGGGCAGGCCGGCTCGTGATGAGACCTCCTCTTCCAAGGACTGTTTATTTTTCTAAGCTGCCCATTGGATCATGTCCCTGGTGTGGTGGCCATAATGGGAAAGCCACTTCACTGCTTCCTTATGATCATGGTAAGTTGGCTCATGATGAGACCCCCTATCCTATATCTGAAATATCATAGAATTGCTGTATAGATGTATTTTTTCTTTTTCTTTTTATTTTATATAGCACTTGCCTATTGATGTATAAAGGATGGCTAAACACTCCTTAAGAGTAGGGATGGTGGAATAAGTCTGAACATCTCAACAGAGAAAGTATGCCCTTGTTCTTATTCAATAATAAAGTCAAAAAGAATTATGAGGATTATGGAAGAACCAACATGATAAAAATAATCAATAAAATTAGTTTTAGTGAAAATAAAGACAACAAAGTGACATAGATAGTTGTGTCCTTTCCTTTTGTCTTATCAACACAAAGCAATTTTTTAAAGATTACAATTTCTCTTTGATATGTTGATTCCAGTAACCTCTAATTTTTGTGTTCTTGCATAAATTTGTATATTTGCCTTAAAAGGATCATGAAAAGTTCTCAAAAGTTCTCAAAATATTGTTAGAAGAAAGAAAAAATGCACTCAAAGTGTTGTTCCTTAAATGGAACAACTATTGTTCCTTAAGAGGAACAACAAAAACAATCTGCGGAAATGCTATTTCTTTTGAAAGGAACAACAAAACAATCGGGAAAAAATGTTGTTCCTTTTGAAAGGAACAACAAAGAAATCGGAAAAAATGGTGTTCCTTTTGAAAGGAACAACAAAAGAAATCATTGGAATTGTTGTTCCTTTTGAAAGGAACAACGAAAGCAATCAACAAAAATGATGTTTCTTTTGAAAGGAACAACAAAAACAGTTAGCAGAAATTTTGTTCCTTTGGAAGGAACAACAAAAAAATTCAATGGAAATGTTGTTCCTTATGAAAGGAACAACAAAAACAATTAGCAGAAATGCTGTTCCTGTTGGAAGGAACAGCGAAAACATTCAGTAGAAATGATGTTCCTTTTGAAAGGAACAGCAAAAACAATTAGCAGAAATGTTGTTCCTTTTGGAAGGAACAACGAAAACATTCAGCAGAAATTTTGTTCCTTCTGAAAGGAACAACAAAAAAAATTAGCAGAAATGTTGTTCCTTTTGAAAGGAACAACAAAAACAATTAGTGGAAATGTTGTTCCTTTTGAAAGGAACAACGAAAACATTTAGCGGAAATGTTGTTCCTTCTGAAAGGAACAACAAAAAGATAAACACGTACACGTGCTGTTCCTTAAGAGGAATGACTAATGTTCCTTAAGAGGAACAACAACTGTTCCTTAAGAGGAACAACATGAAAAATAAAAGCACACAAGATTGTTGTTCCTTTAAGAGGAACAACACAACAAATAAAATTTGTACAAAAAAACAAAAAAAAAATAGTTTATACAACCAGAATTAAAAGGAAAAACTTATGTACAAGTTTCAGAAATAAAGGAATTAATTAGTGAATAAGTGTTGAGGAGGAATTATCTTCCTCAGCAAGAATCTACATTGTAGAATCTCCCCATAATTGCTAGCAAAGGATTCTCGATTAAGTAGTTTATGGTAAAGTTGTAGTCAATGACTGTTTACTTTGAAATAATGTCCAAATCTAGCAATGGTAGTTAATGTAATGGTGCCATTGTCATGCACTTTATGTATCTCATAAGGTCCAAGCCATCGTGTCTGGAGTTTTCCAAGGAAATCCTGAAACCTAGAGTCAAATAGGAGTGCCCAATCTCCTTCGTGGAATATTTTCTTTTTAATGAGGGCATCATGCCATTTTTATTTCTGCTGCTGAATTAATGTAGTGTGCTGGAGGGCGGAGAGACTAATTTCATCTAATTCATTGATTTGTTGTAATCTACTGATCTGGGCTTCATTTAAATTTAGACCCACCTCATGGGCTACTCTTAATGTTTGAATTTAAAATTATATTGGAAATATGGGTTATTTTCCAAATACTAATTGATATGGTGAATACCCAGTGGTATTTCTCCATTTTGTTCAGTACGCCCACAAGACTTCCGGCAATCTTAAAGCCTAGTCACGTCGGTGTGATGCAACTGTTTTTGTCAGTATAGATTCTATCACCTTATTTGTGCTCTCTACCTCACCATTTTTCTGTGGGTGGTATGGGGTCATGATTTTGTGTTGAATGTAGTAATTTTTTAATGTTGCAATGATTTTATTACCTACAAATTGCGGTCCTCCATCTGTAATTACGTCCCTTTGGAGGCCATATCGTACAAATATTCGAAAAAGGAACTGTATTACATAGTTCTCTGTAGCTCTTGGAATTGCCTCTGCTTCAACCCATTTAGTAACATACTCTGTTGCAACTAATATATATATTTTTTGATTTGATGGTGGGTTAATAGGACCAAAAAAATCGAGCGCCCAACACTCAAATGGCTCAATTACTAACTGTGGGTTCAAAGGCATGTCATCGGACTATCCAGGGCGTCTTGCCCTTTGGAAACTATCATAGGCTTGTACAAAATTTTTAGCGTCTTTAAAGATTGTAGGCCAATAATATCCTATTTTTAAAACCTTGTGACTGGTCCTGCGATTTGTGAAATGTCTGCCACACGGCCCATTGTGGCATGATTTCAGGATGTGAAATATCTCGTCTTCTCGGATGCATATTCTTCTTTGGCACCACTACTAGTGGAGAGACCCACTTGCTATTAGATATTAGATGATGCCCAGGCTACCTACTTAAACCCACAATCTTCTTTCACTATGCATATACAATTAATGTACTCCAATTTTACCCAAATAATTTTAAATCTGGCAATCTTTAACACTATGAGCTTTTCCTAAATTATTTCTTAAAACCCCAACCAATCTAGTTAGATTCAATTCCTATGCAGAAGTTGCATTATCCACATCATTGACTTGAATCTATATTAGTAACCCTCAACACTAGAACTTCAAAGCGCAAGTTATCTTGCCTTTCCTTCCTTATAGTTATAAAACTATAGTCCAAGCCCACTTTATGAAGTGTGAATCAATTATATTATTCCCTTTCTACCATCACATATGTATATTGTTCGCACTTAATAATTCATATTGAGAAGCATTCATATGCATTCGTTCACATACATACACCCTTAATATGAGTCTAATATTTGAAGACCCAAGTATTAACCTTAATATCCGCCCAGCACACAACTCATTTCATGTAGGTTCGACTTTATCATAATATATATATATATATATATATATATATATATATATATATATATATATATATATATATATATACATACTCTCTGAATCAAGCATTAAGAGCCATTAATAAACCGTGGACTTTATCACAATTCAATATAACAATGGTCACAACTTACCATTCTCATAGGCGCTCGCAGCTTTATTTTTAACCACCCAATATAATACTTAACCTATATTATGTCATGAAACCCTTATAATAAACAATTTATCATCGCGTTCACCATTCAATATCAAATCCATATATTGAAAGGAAATGCCATCGGGCCCACAACGCTGTTAACTAACCTTGCTACTAATTGCCGAATGAATCGGATGGTTCATAATGCATCGCATTCCAACACCAACTATTACCCACATTCGACAGATATCGTGTTTTCAAAACACTCGAAGGTTAGCCCTCCAAATTTGTGCGATGTAAGTGGTTTCGGAATACCACTCTTGGACGCATGTAAGCCAACGACTATTATCACGTTTTTTTTTGTTGATCCAACTTACCACTTAATAAAAGTGCGAAACAACTGGTATTCAACCTCCAGTTTTACTGTTCATCAGGGTTCGACTTTTCATTAGCTCCGGGTTCAATTTATTTTCTACATTCATATCTATATTCAACTAGGGTTTTTAACCCTGACAGACTTACATTATGCTATGTTCTTTGACTCCACACTTAAACCAAGGTTCCGATCTTGCCCCTTAATATTCCTATTTTAATATTCCGCATGCCAACTACGCTTTGCTTAATTTTAATTCACAGCTCCACTTCTACAGCTACCCCACTGCTTGTGCAAACTTTGTGGAACGCTTGCATAGATTCTATTGTTATATATGAATGGGTATTATTTCGAATGGCTCCTTCACAGATCCTTTATATGGTTCATGAGTTTATCATCTAACTTTCTTCCGTTGTTTCGATTTCATCATTCCAACAACCAGAGATTTTATCTTCATTTAATTAAATATTCGCTACTCTATCACTCTAGTTCCACGTCATTATATGGGGTTTTCAACCACCATTACCATATGCCCAATTCTGGGTGTAATTTTAGATTTCTTCTTTCATCATCGATCTTTGCAATGATCGATGATTGCAATTTCTTTGAATTATCCTCAGAATTATATGTAACCCTTACCATACTATAATTAACATTAATATCCCAATTCGAATGCACACTCTTTTTCAACCCAGTTGCAGAAATTAACCATATAATTGTTCAATCAACCAATACATATAATTATGAAATGGTACTTCCATATTAAAAAATGAAATTACTTACAAAACTCCTCCTCGTCTCTTGGCCTGATCTTCAATTTGATGGCCTCTCTATCTCCTACTCTGTTTCTAGACAATTCTGAACTCTACTCTACTCTTACATTTATAAAAAATGATGACCTGAATCGATTCAGGTCCCCAAACAGCTCGACAAACCCTTGCAATTCTCAAAAATCCTAAATTTAGCCTAATCCTCTAAAATAACTGAAACCGCCTATCTCTTCACATTCTTAACTAATCATTTTCTCTCATGTTATCTGCAGTTAGAGAACATTTACAATTCCTCACTTTTTATTCAAAAAATACTAATAATTACATGAGAAATTAAAATCAGGAGACCCCCCTTTATCTGCTTAGGTACAAAGTCATTCTTGATCCTAATGCCCCTACATCAGACTCCCAAGGTTCAATTTGTTCATGATCTCCTGATCATGTGTCTTTAATCTCTGCCTCCTAGATCCCATATCTTGTTTTGCTGTTGTCCAACAACTGCATCATTCTTTAACTGATCTTCTCTAGGTCTCCATGTTTTGTTCTGAAAATTACCTCCATCTATGCTTTCACAATCTATTTTTGTCTTCCCTTTGCTAAACTTCTCTTGCTTTCTTGCTGTTGTCTGTTGCTTCTGAGACACCTTCATCATCAGTCTTCTGATGCATTCAATATCTATGTCCAACTTATCTTCTAGCTGGAAATTCCTCTTCCCACTGCTGCTCCTATCAATTCCTATTAATTCCAATACTGTTGCTCTTTCTGTCTCACATGTTACTAACATGTTTACCACTCTTGCAAATGCCATCCCCCATGTTGCTCCAGCTGCCACCATGGGTGTTGCTTCTGTCAATGTTGCCTTTAACATTTTAGTCAATGTTGTCCCCCTAATTGTTGTTTCCTCCCTAACTTCCTATCCCTCTGCAACATGCTTTTGCTCATCATCTGCAAATTCACTCTTAGAAAACAAATCATCAGTTAGATTTTCACCTATAGTAACATACTCATTTAATTTTCTTTGCATACTAGTAAGCATAATTAAATTCTGCAAACTAGTATCTGCTTCTCTTTCCTTCACAGCTTCAGGCATCTTTACTTCAGTGTCTGCAACCCCTTTCTCTTCTTCAAATGTTCCCAGCAAACATTGCAGCCATCTCTTCTGTACTTTTTTCTCATCCTTCATATGCTGTAAATTAATTCCAGCATCTTTTTCTTCTTCTTAGGAAATCTTCAGCAATTGCCTTTCATCTCCTTGGCTGATTCTGGCAATCAAACCAAGTTCTTCAAGATCTGTATCTTCATCTTTCATTAGGGTGGAATTCTGATTCTTCATCACTGTGTCAGTTTTAACAATCTACCCCACAGTCTCCTCTTGGCTATTTTGACAAGCCAATTCTTCTCTGTCATCTACAGTACCAAGTTTCTGCATATGAGACATGACTGTCTCATCTTCTTTCTTCTGCAACAATTTTTCATCTCCCAAGACAATTCCAAATGATGGATTGTCTTCTGAATCACCTGCAAATATAAAAAAATTGTCAATTTTAAAACCACAAGACCCAAAGGCCTCATTTGATGACCCAATCACGAATTCTTTTCTTTGCAGTTCCTAGTCTTCTTCAAGACTCAGAAATTCTTCATTATCTTTCTTTTCAGCTGCAAGAGTTATCTCCACTGCTCCAATCACCATGTTATAATGATACCCTTCACTATGTTCTCAACCAACATAGTTTCTCTGTCATTCCATTCTCTGACAAATTCAAATTGTTTTTCTTCCTCTTTGCCTGCATGGTTAACCCATGAATCATCAACATTAAAATTACAAGGTCTCAATGCTTCTTCTTCCTCTGAAAACACATTAGTATGTTGTTCAGAACTTCCTTCCAAATCCTCTGTCAGCACTTCAGTATGTTGATCTGCATCTTTCATGAGACTATCAGCTCGTCTCTCCTTCTTTTCATCATCTCATTCATGAATGTTCTTCTGCTGTGATTCATCAAAATGAACTCCTTCATTTTGCTGAATCATTTTATTCTTATCCTCTGTTCACTGATTTTCATTCATGACAATTTTTCTGCCTTGCTTCTCCAGCAACTCATCCTGTGCATAGGTCCTCTGCTTCTCCAATTCTCCTCTTTGAAAATCTAACCTTCTATACAATTCAACAACTTCAATTGGAGTAGATTTCGGGAATTCTTGACCAATCATCTGCTGGTCCTTCATCCTATGCTTCAACATTCTGCTGAATATTCTCATTAGACTCTTCTGTCTTCATGTCTTCCTCCTGATATCTTGATATCTTAGCATTGATTTGAACAAATTTCATATTCAATTTCTCTTCCTCAACAAAATTTGAAGCATGTTCATCTCCCTGTGATGTACCTGCAAACATACACAACTCTTTAGTTTCAAAACCACAAGACTGTTCAGTCTTGGCTGCTTTCTCAAGCACTTCTCTTTGAACAGATATGCATTTGGAATCTTCAAATTCCATCCTTGACTCAAGAACTCGGAGTTCCTCTTCCTCTGGAGAATCTGTCATCACCTCACAATGGTCAGACTAAAAAATACAAGCCTTTACATCATCCAGCTGATCTGGACTTGTCCAATAACTCAAGAAACCATTAATTATTTCCTCTTCAGCAAGACAAGCTTCTTGTTGCCTTAAGTCTTCATCACGTCTCACAAGATCTCTTGTAGATCTCCACTGTTCCTCTGCACTCTGCTCTACTTCACAAACATAATTTTCCTTTCTTAGCTCAACTTCTCTGAGTTCTTCTCTCAATAAGGCAATCTCCTTTTGCCTCAACCTCAACTATAATGGTTTCCATTTCACACTCTTCTTCATGAGCCAACCAACTCTCTGGCTTTCCTCTATCATCCTCTCCCGTTTACAAAACTGTTTTGTCATCTCAGCTATCTCTTTCCAATATTCTGCATCAGTCAATTGTTGGCTTATGCCATTTGCCTTGGCATCTGCTTTCTCCCTTCTACTGTGGCCTATCTCTGAACCTCTGCAATCTATGCTATGGCTATCAGTAGCCATTCTCTCCTCCAGGAGTTCTTCACTCACAAGTTGCACTAAGCCTCTGCAACAACAAGCTCTCTTGCTGCAACTTACTTCACCAATCCTTTCCTATGAATCCAATTTTTAGTAAGTACTGGTCCCCTATCTACTGGAACCTTCTGAGCACTCTCTTCTACTCTCTCTAGGCTTCACTCTGCAACTCTTCTCAAGAACACATCTATTCTTTTTTCACCCAACCACTGTTGGGAATTCTCTAGGCTTTGCCACACTTTCCTCTTCACTTAAAATCCTCTGCTGGACTGTTTCATCACTGCTCTCAAAGCTATGATCTGCTTCTGCAGAGATTTCTTCAATTGTTTGCAATATAAATCTACAAACAATTCTTCAAATAGAGTTAAACACTGATCATGAACTCACCTTCTCCTGAGAACACTGCAATTGTTCTCCCTATTCAACCTTTAGCTGAATATATCAAGCTTTTTCTTCAATTTCTGCAACCACTATCCTATACTTACAAATCCCAAATCAGATTTAAAATTAGTTTACCTGCAAGATCCCTACATGATCTTGTTCTTCAGTTATCTCTGCAAATCCTGTTTACTGCAGTCCTGTGTATCTCTGTACATCAGATTTCAGAATTTGATCTTTATTCTTTTGTCACATTCACTGTATGCACATCACCATCTCATCTTTGTATCACAAATTCATATTTATTCAAAAACTTGAACTTCAAACAGAGTTATTCCTGCTCCGATACCACAATGATTCCCAGGCTACCTACTTGAACCCACAATCTTCTTTCACTATGCATATACAATTAATGTACTCCAATTTGACCCAAATAATTTTAAATCTGGCAATCTTTAACACTATGAGCTTTTCATAAATTACTGCTTAAAACCCCAACCAATCTAGTCAGATTCAATTCCTATGCGGAAGCTGCATTATCCACATCATTGACTTGAATCCATATTAATAACCCTCAACACTAGAACTTCAAAGCGGAAGTTATCTCACCTTTCCTTCCTTATAGTTATAAAACTATAGTCAAAGCCCACTTTATGAAGTGTGAATCAATTATATTATTCCCTTTCTACCATCACATATGTATACTATTCGCACTTAATAATTCATATTGAGAAGCATTCATATGTGTTCGTTCACATACATACACCCTTAATATGAGTCTAATATTCGAAGACCCAAGTATTAACCTTAATATTTTCCCAACACGCAACTCATTTCATGTAGGTTCGACTTTATCATAATATATATATATATATATATATATATATATATATATATATCACCATATATACATACTCTTCAAATCAAGTTTTAAGAGCCATTAATAAACTGTGGACTTTATCATAATTCAATATAGCAACGGTCACAACTTACCATTCTCATAGGCGCTCGCAGCTTTATTATTAACCACCCAATGCAATACTTAACCTATATTATGTCATGAAACCCTTATAATAAACAATTTATCATTACGTTCACCATTCAATATCAAAGCCATATATTGAAAGGAAATGTCATCGGGCCCACAACGTTGTTAACTTACCTTGCTACTAATTGCCGAATGAATCGGATGGTTCATAATGCATTGCGTTCCAACACCAACTATTTCTCACATCTGATGAATATCACATTTTCAAAATTCTTGAAAGTTAACCCTCCAAATTTGCGCGATGTAAGTGGTTTCTGAATACCACTCTTGGACGCGTGTTAGCTAGCGACTATTATCGCATTTTTTTTGTTGATCCAACTTAACACTTAATAAAAGTGTGAAACTGCTAGTATTCTGTTATTGCCCAAATCTACCTCAGGCTGAAAGAAGGCAGAGTTCAGGGTAACATCATACCACGCTCAGTCTGGTAGCTAGCCCTACCAGAATAGGAGAGGGCTCTCTCCGGGTCAATCTCAGCGAAAAGTAATCAATAGGGCTTGAGATGACTGAAATAAAAGATAATTTTAGGCTAGGTATATAAGTAGAGGAGTTTGATTATGTTTTGGGGGTTTTTTGTTGGATCAAAGGGAAAGGCAGTTTTGGGTGCGGGGATTAGGCCTAGTTTTGCAGAGTTCTGATTGGGGCAAGGTAGGCAATAGTTTTGATGCTTCAGATTGATTGTATGGATGGACCAGACTGGTGGGGAGCTGAAGAGGGTGAGAGGGTCTCAAGAGTCCTCCTCAAACAGATGAAAACATGTAAAATTAAACAAAACTAAAGGCAAAGCAAAGCAAGCTACTGAATTCTACCTTTAACACTGATTTGCTTAATTTAAGAAGAAAGGAGTAGGAAAATGGTACACATAAACATCAGTGAAATAAAAAATACATGGAGGAAAACACCATCAAAACACAGAGCCACAAGGATCCCAAAGAGGGCTGCAAACCCTGGTCTATTCCTTTGCCAAAATTGGAGAATGAATGTACAATGAAGTACTGAGCAATCCCAAGTGTCTAACCCTGAAAATGTCTGAGAAAATACATAATATAGACAAACCTAACTCCTCCCCATGCCTCTAGGGATTGATCTCATCATTCTAGGAGCTGTTTCAACCATATCTAAACTAGGAACTAGAAAATAGGCCATGAAACAACTTGCCTCTATATGCTAGGAAACTGATCCATTCACTCACATTTAACCTTTTGGTGAATGAATCTTCTAGAACAAGTAAAAATGTGCCAAAATTACATCATGAACATGAAATTACATCAAGGTACATCAAAAATTACATGAGAAAGTGAAACTGGTCAAAACTAGGCGAAATTCTGAGCTGTGGAGTGAAAAATAGGCCAAAATCCTCTATGTGCCGCGCCCAAAATCTTTATGCGTAGCACAACTTTGGAGCTGATTTTGAGGGCCTTCCAGAAGTTCAAATTGAGCTCATGATAGATCGTTGGAAAGCCCTACTTGTCTAATTTCCAACCCAAGTGGAATTTCTAGATTTGGATGTCATTTGCCCATCCAAAACTTCAATCTCCCAACACTGCCCCCTATGGGTGTAAAAAGTGGCAGAAAGGCCATTTTTAGGTTGTTTTTGACCCTTTAGGCAACCCAGAACTTGATGAAATTATTAGGAAATTCTTGAGCATGCATAAATTTTCATAAAAAATGCATAAATACCAAGTTTTTCTCCATAGGATCTCCAAATCATAAGCGCGCACCAAGTGGCGCTACGCGTCAAGCAGAAAAACCTGTTTAGTGACCAAAAAAAATAAAAAATGACAAAATTTTCTCCAAATTCCTTGAAATTTGGACTGAAGGTCCCTCATCAAGTACTATGCTCAGCCAAAGAAGCCTCGGCCAAGATTTGGAGCCTATCATGCCTTTTGCGATGCTTCAGTGCCCTCCTGGTGCATGCAGTTTAGTGGTGGAATCACTGTCTCTGTCATATTCGGTGTCCGTCTCCATAATGTCCATGCAAGATGTATGTTTAGCTTGTTGAAAATGAGAAATGAGGACTTGCTTGTTTTGTTTCAAATTTCCAAATTTGTGTCAAAGGGAAGGGACTGTGGGAGAAATAACGCAGTGAGAATGATGGGGTTTTGATCAAATGGTAGTTTGCCCTTTGAGAATTTTACAAACTCTGGGATAAGGGACAGTCACTAGACTATTTGGGAATTTTGGATTCTGGGAACATTTTATATCTTTTTATAAGTGATATGAGAGAGGGAGATTGATAGGGAATGGTAGGGTTTAGGAATAGGGATAGTAGAACATAGGAGTGAATGACCTTGGGGATGTAAGGGAAATGAAAAATGGATTATAATGATACTATAACACTGATGGGAACGGAAAAATATATAGGGAAATAGAGTTGAAATATTTTGGCACCAAAATCAAATTTTAAACCTCCATTCCAAAACCCTAAAGAGGCATTTCTTCAAAAAGATGAAAGAGTTTGGCTTTTAATCATTCAACTCTCATATCCAATCTCCGACCACACCAAACATTGTTTAAATGGAAATTACAACATATCATAAACTTACTTGGACAAAAATAACCGAGTTGATTTGAGTTTTTGTGGAGCAGTGGAAAAAATTTGGTGTTCCGGCCCTGTGTGCCGCGCGCACAACCCAGTGCACTGCGCAGGCAAATTATACACAATCCGGCTTCCAAAACACAATTTCGCCCTCCAACTGATTTCTCCATGATTTCTCTTGGATCCTAGCTGAATTTTGTTATTCCAATGAATTTTGAAACAATGAAAATATCTTTTATGGCATGTACTTTGATTTTTGATTTAGAAAAGCCACTGTTTGAAGACTTTAGCACTTTTACAAGAGAACTCTGTTTTGCTTGTTTCCTTTGAATTTTGGACTAATGATGAGCTTTCGCACACTAAACCACCATAAATTCTGAGAAAAACTCTTCACTTGCAATGGAAAAACTCTTAACTTGCTTGCATACCACAGATTTGAGCACATTTGGAAAATTTGGAGAATTTTATGGTGAAATTGGGCTTGCAGCTCTATGCGCTGCGCCACAAAACCAATACGTAGCGCACTTTTTCAAGAGGCTTTTGAAGGCCTTCCCGGTGTCCAAATTGGGCATGGAATAGTGCGTTAGAAATATTATTGAGTATAATTTCCAACCCAACTGGAATTTTGCAATTTGGAGTTCATTTACCCTGTAAAAAATCAACTCTCCCAAGACTGGTCAAAATGTGAAAAATGAGGCTGCCTCAAGGCAGAGTGTTGTTGCAGTCAACCTTTGAAGGTCTTCCTCAACTCCAAATTGAGCTCATTATAGCTCATTGGAAAGATATTTTTGTCTAGTTATCATTTGAATCATCAAGCAAGTCATTTGGCCAACCAAGCTAGGAGAAATCTTTATTTTCCCAAGGTCACTTTAGAGGTGCATCAATTCTCCTGAGGCAACGGTAGTTTTGATATTTCGCTAAAACCATGAAACCTGTGTAAAACGTGAAGGAGTTTTTTCTTCCTTGGCCTATGGTGGACAAAAAAATCTCTCAGTTTTCCCAATTTCATCTTTTATTGCTCTAAAACATCATTTGAGTGAAACCTATCGCGATGTGTGGAACAAGGGATTGCTGAATGGCTAGATGAAGGGGGACAAGGGCTTATAATGGCTACATGGCAAGCGGGAACTAGGAGGGATATTTGGAAGCAGGGGAAAGTGCACTCTGCAGATTGAGTGAGGGGGAAGGTCCTGTTAAAAGGGAAAAAAATGGCTGGTGCTCAGGCCTAGAAAATTGCCAAGTTGTAGCAAGAAACTAGGGTTTGTGCAAAAATGAGGAATTTGGGGGATCTCAGTGATGGGAAGTGTTTAATAAGGTACATTAAGGATAAGGGAAGGTGTATGAATATTAGGATACAAGTTTTGCCGATGATTTTACCATCCAAGAGAAATTAACTCCAAAACCCTAGGAGAGGGAAATGAACCTTACCTAGGCACAATTGAAGCATGAACAAGGTGTAAAATGACCCAGTGGAACTTGACATGATGATGAAAGCCCTCTGAATGATGGTACACTCAGCTGAATGGTGACATGGACCGAAATTTGGAAAACTTTGAAAAGAGTGAAAAGCAAACCCTAGAACTAATACCTAGTGACCAAATTTTGCTTGAAGACTCACTGAAATGACAAAATTTGACCTTGAAACCTTAAAATCACTTTGTAAGAGCATGTTTGATCACTGGAGGAAGGCTGCAAAGGTTGAAACTAACATATTCAACCTTCGGTTTCATTGTTCATCAAGGTTCCGACCGTTCATTAGCTCCGGGTTCCATTTCTTTTCTATGTTCGTATCTATATTCAACCAGACTTTTTAACCCCGACAGACTTACATTCTGCTATGTTATTTGAATCCACACTTAAACCAAGGTTCCGCTCCTGTCCCTTAATATTTTCATTTTAATATTCCACATGCCAACCACGCTTTGCTTAATTTTAATTCACAGCTCCACTTCTAGAGCTACCCCACTGCTTGTGCAGACTCTGTGGAATGCTTGCATAGATTCTATTGTTATATATGAATGGGTATGCTTTTGAATGGCTCCTTTGCTGATCCTTTATATGGTTCATGTGTTTATCAGCTAACTTTCTTCCATTGTTTTGATTTCATCATTCCAGCAACCAGAGATTTTATCTTCATTTAATTAAATCTTTTCTAATCTATCACTCCAGTTCCATGGCATTATATGGGGTTTTCAACCAACATTACCATATGCCCAATCTGGGTGTAATTTCAAATTTCTTCCTGCATCATCGATCTTTGCAATGATCGATGATTGCAATTTCTTAGAATTATCCTCAGAATTATATGTAACCCTTACCATACTATAATTAAAATTAGTATCCAAATTCGAATGCACACTCTTTTTCAACCCTAGTTGCAGAAATTAAGCATACAATTGTTCAATCAACCAATACCTATAATTCTGAAATGGTACTTCCATATTAAAAAATGAAATTACTTACAAAACTTCTCCTTGTCTCTTGGCCTGATCTTCAATTTGATGGCCTCTCTATCTCCTACTCTATTTCTAGACAGTTCTGCACTCTACTATGCTCTTACATTTATACAAAATGATGACCTAAATCGATTTAGGTCCCCAAACAGCTCGAAAAACCCTTGCAATTCTCAAAAATCCTAAATTTAGCCTAATCCTCTAAAATAATTGAAACTTCCTATCTCTTCACATTGTTAACTAATCATTTTCTCTCATGTTCTTTGCAGTTAGAGAACATTTACAATTCCTCACTTTTTATTCAACAATACTAATAATTACATGAGAAATTAAAATCATGAGAGCCCCCTTTATCTGCTTAGGACAAAGTCATTCTTGAGCCTAATGCCCCTCCATCATTGGATAAACAAAGTTGACATCGAAAATTTTTTGTAATTCAAATTTCACAATATCCTTAAGATGAGGGTTTAATCTTCGTTGGGGTTGGCGAATGGGTCTAGCATATTTTTCTGTATAAATGTGGTGGGTACATAACTGGGGATAGATTCCTTTCATGTCTGGGTAATCCCATGCAAAAGCTCCCTTATATTTTTTTAGTAGTTGGACCAATTTTTCTTCTTGTTCAACAGTCAGATTTTTGTTAATATTCAAAGTTTTTCCTGGATCAATTTCTATAGATTTGCTATTGTAAACAGAAGTGGTAGGTATTTCTTTTCCTTGAATGTACTTAAGGGGATCTTCTTCTTCTTCATTATCAAATGCTGCCTTGATCATGTGACATTGCAATGGGATCTAGTTTTTGGTTGGTTGATAAAACTATTAATGATATCATCCTTTGTTTGGTCTTTAAAGTCGAGGGAATCTTCTATGGTTAAGGTGATCTAATTTTTTCTATGATGTATGATATAGGTTGTCTCTTTGTTCTTATTATAGTTAGGCTTGGCTGGGCTTGAGGTTATAAGGCTAAGTTCTTGACATAACTCCCTCTAGTTATAGTCATGATACCTTGCCGGCAACCAATATAGGCATCAACAATTTCCAGCCAAGGTCTACCTAATATTAAAGGATGTCCATCTAGTTGATTTTTGGGGTTAATAATCAGGAATTCGGCAGGGTATTCCCAAGATTCTACAAATACCATTACATCATGTAGTGTGCCTTCTAGCTTGACTACTGATCAATTAGCCAATTCCAATAAGGTTGTTGTTGGATCTAATGATGTAATGCCAAGTTTTTGGCAAGTGGTGGTTGTTAGGATATTGATTGCAGCTCCCAAATCAACTAAGGAATTTGGAAATGATTTTCCATTGATTTACACTGTAACTATAGGGTTTCCTAGGTCCTCATACTTTACAGGTGCTTCTCTTCTTGATAGTAAGTGAGATAGAGTGCCAACTACTTGGACAGTTAGGTTAGTTGTTGTTCCCATATTTGGATTTCTTATGCATAGTTCTTTGATGGTAATTGCATAAATGGTAATATCTTGGATAGCTTGGAGGAGTGGGATTTTTATACATAAATTTTTCAGTTCTCCCAGAAGATCAAAATCAAGATGTTTTATTGGACGAGGTATGATTAATCATTCTGGGAATGGTGGAGAAGAGGTGGTTGCTTGCTCATGGATTTGTTGTATAACCACATTCTCCTTTTGCAATGTTTGTTCTGAAGGTAACAGATTTTCAACTTGAACATTTTTGTCTCCCTCTAATTCTATTATGCGCCCAGACCTTAGTTTCATATCATTGCACTCCCTTAACTCGGTTTCTAGTTCTGGTGGTTCGATTATTTGAACAGATTGAACCGGTCTATTATTAGCATTTGGGTTGGGTTGGGCTGGGAGTTGCGGTCTTAAGTTGGTCTGGGGATTCTGTTGCAATGTATATGGTGCTGGTAGTGTAGGTGGAGGGAGAGGAATCGTTCCAGCTGGTTGATTCATAGATCTTTTCCATTTCGACTGCCAGGTCTGACTCTGCGAGGTGGAGGAAGAACTTTGTGTTGGATATGTATTATTTTGCCAAAATGGTGGACAGTAAGGAAAATTTGACCAATTGGTTTGATTTGGCCATGGTGGTGTAGGAAATGGCTGTTGTGACCAACTAGGAAAGGGTGGCTAATTTTGCCACATTCCATTATATTGTTGAGAATTATACTAAGGATACTAAAAAGAAGAGGATGGATCAATGGGCATACCTATTTGTCGTGGATGCCATTGACAGCACTGATTGAGTAGGTATACTATTTCTATTTCTTCTTCCACTTCTTTGTAAACTACTTTTAATCCAAGAAGTGAGGGGAAACTTTCTGTAGAGTGATCTTTCGTGTAGATAGCACAGACTTGGATTGTATCCAACGGGCACTCTTTGTGGCTATGTTTCTTTCTGCATCTAGGGTAGAATATTGCCAATTTTTTTTCTACTTATGCTTTCTTTTTTTTAGCTTGCATGATATCAAGATGCGTTGTCAGAGTCCCTAGAATATCATTTTTGAAATCTTTTAGTAGATTTCCAATTTCTGTGCGGGTTATACCTCCACTGGAGGTCTTGCTATCCCTTGTGATCATGTCACATTCTATTGGTTTTAATCTTGTGCTGCCTCTTGAACTCCTGATACATAAATTAATAATGTTAGCAAAATTTTCTTGATATATATCACCTTTTCCCATGATGTTTAATGTTTCAACCCATTGTTCCTTCATCCCTTTAATTGATGTAATTTTTAACAAATTATCAGGGAAGGGTAAAGATGCATAGGGTGATCTCTGGAGGTTGTATTGGAAGCATTCTACATATTCCTCCAATGTTTCATTAGGTTTTTCTGTCTGAAATATTTCATCTTTTAATTCCTTGGACCTACAATAATTCTAATATTTCTTTAGAAAAGTAGCTTTCATCTGATCGTAGTCATTTATAACACCTCCACCTAACCCCATAAACCATCGTAGAGCTGCTCCTTTTAATGTGGAGGGGAATAATTTTAAGTTTTGGGGATCGATGGTATAGTCACACCCTTTGTATAATACATCGAATTCAAACAGAAATGCATCTGGATCTTCCGATGTTAAGCCATGGAACGTAGGAATATGCTCGAGAGGAATAGCCTTCATTGGTGCATTAACTGTAGTGTCCACAATGGGATATTGCAGTGTGGAAATTTGGGGTGGTTGCTGGTTATGGGCCATTTGATCAAATATGTGCCAATATCCTTCTAGGATTTCTAGGGAATTATTCTTAGACTGACTAGAAGGTGTAGGGATGACCTTAACAACACTTCCGTGATCTACGATAGTGAGTGTCCTTTGCCGAACTATTATCCAAGGGGATTTTGGTTCTTCAGGTTCTTTAGCTTTGTTTTGGATGATTTTTACAGTGCTTACCTTATCTGGGCTACTTAGTGTTTGGACTACTTCAAGAACGTATCCTGTTTTTTTCTATTTCCCCTGTTTCTCTTTCCCCTTCACAGAGATTACTAGAGTTCCCTTCTTGTAAAGAGATTGGGAAAGAATTCCCAATTTCTTGAGAATCTTGCTCTGTTGTTTGACTATGCACCTCAGCAAAAGCTACAGATGATGATTTTGTGGCCCGAAGGGAATTAGTAGGTTGTCTAGAAGCAATTTTTCTAGGGCCTACTGATGGCTGAGATTAAACTCTCTTAATGATGTTGTTGATAAAATTTGTTTGCCCAGGGGTCACTGGTCCCTTAGGTTTTTCATGTTTGGAAGGAATTTCGTTTTGTTTAAATTTTCTAGCCATTCAAAAAAACCACAAGCATCATTCCTACCTTAAATTCTCACTCAATTCTGCTGTGAAGTGGGTAGATGAATGAGGATGTTCCTCACTTGGTACACAGGTTCTTACCTTCTATTTTTAATACCCAGTTCTTCCCTAGCAGAGAAAATCAAATATACATCAGTCTTTTCTAAATAGCTACACTCTCCCCGGCAACGATGCTAAAATGTTGAGGTATAAAAGGTGGCTTTTTAACTCCTATTTATCCTACATTAATTATCAATCCAAGTATGACTTTTTATCTCAAGAGTGTACTTAATCTGAGGTTGCAATTTAATCTAAGATTAATGCTCTTCAATGTGTAGTAGAGTGTCTTAAATACAACAGTAAACGGATTCTTGAAAATGAAATCTAACTACAACAATATGAAACTCAATGTTCTGTAGTTAAAACAATCACTCAACAATCATCAGTCAAGGATGCAATAGTAATAACTCTTTCCTCTGTCAAATGATGTAAATGAAATCAAATATGAACAAGATAATCAATCTGAGAACGTAGGCAGTGATAACCAATTTCCTTTACAGTTGATGATCTTGCATTCCATACTAATGAAATTCAATGGAAATGGTAACTATGTTAAATCACTAACGCTAATTTTTGTAATAATACTCCAAAGCAAAACCAAACTCTTGCAAAAAGGAATAAACAGTAAAACTAAGTAACAGGAATGAATAGAAAATCTGTTTACTATAAATGAATAGCAAATTATTTTTAATGACAATGAACAACAATTTATGAATGGAAATGAGAAACAACTATTTAATGAAAATAAACAACAACTCTTTCTAATGGCAATGAACAACAATCTATAAATGGAAATGAACAGAAAACTATATTAATGAAAATAAACAACAAATCATTAATGGAAATGAGCAGCAATCCTGAATGGCGAAGCTCTGTATCTGCAAAGCATAACAATATAAATTATAAAAGAATAAATACTCTTGTCATATTGAAAGGAACGACAACGCGATTTACCGATGCAACACACCAATTTCATAAAACAGTAAAGTATAAACTAAGGTAACTGTGAAGCAATGCAGTTTAAAGGAAATGAAAGCTAATGCAAACCATCACACGAATGGAATTGGAAATTGAAAGTACAAATAGCAGGTGGATCCACCAAGGTTAGGCTTTTAGCTGCCAGTGAAGCATTTCCGAACTATTCCAATATCAAATAATGGAATGGCAACTGAATTTATGTATTAATCATATGTAGCAGAGTCTACAAGTAATCATACTATGTTTTAATTAACAAGAGTCGATGAACAATTCTGAAATTACAAAAGGAAATCAGAATGATCATAAGATGTCTAATTATTCTAATTTCTACAAATGTTTTTCTTTTATAACAGCCACGCGGAGGAAACAAGGAGTATAGATAAGTTTGAATAGAGATCCCTCAGGATCAAGAGATCCTGAGGGATTCTATCTTCCTTCTCTGGTTATCATTTCATCTTCTTGCAATGGTGCCACGATGTTCCTTTCCTTACTTCAAGTGTGCGCTTCAAACTTGGTTTTCTTGTCTGGTTACGACCTTTTGTTGAAGGGACAGCAGTTACACATGTCTTATCGTTTCCTTCCAAATGGTGACATCCCAATTCATTGAGTTATTATATAGAGTAAAAGATAATCTTTAGTTAATTTCGCAATAAGCACTAAACTCCTCAATTCTATTGTAATTATTCAATATATTATCATTCTAGAACATAAAGGAGTCATGATGAAAGGAAAAAGATAAAGAAATACATGGAAAATGCATACCTTTGCCAATGCTAAACACTTCTCTCCCTTCTTTGTTATTATTTCTACTCTTCCTTTTCCCATGATAGAGATCTTGTTATCATTCCCCGTTGTCACTTCAAATCTTACACTTTCATCTACACTGGAAAACATTTCTATGTTTCTAGTCATGTGGTTGCTACACCCTGAATTTAAGAGCCATACATCCCCTTTTTTTTCTTTTGCTACATTACAAGCTAAAAAAAAACTATAATGGTTTTCATTTTCCTTTATGAAATTTGAATTTTCTTTTCTACCCATGTCATATTTCTTCTTTATACATTCATTTGCATAATGACCATGCATTTTAAAATAATGACATTGAACTTGAGATTTATCATACCTTTGACCTTCTGCTTGATTCTGGCTTGGGCCATGACTTTGATTTTCATTGTTTCCTATTCCACTTGATCTTAAAGGGCTGCTTCTTCCACCTCACTATGGGCTTCTTCCTATTCCTCGATAGTTCGATCTTCCTCGACCTCTACCTTCACCAAAAGACACTTGTGTCTTGAATGCATGCTCCAAAGAATACTTTGTTGCATTTCTTAGTCTGTGCTCATGAGACATTAGTGATGCATGAAGCTCATCCACTAAAACCTGTGAGAGATCCTTTGTCTCTTCTATGGCCAAAACTATTGCATCAAACCTTGATGGCAGACTTCTTAAAAATTTCTCAACTATTATTCTTTCCTCAACTGTCTCACCATGAAACCTGATTTGGGTAACCAACCTAATCACATGTGTAAATATTGAGTCTATATTATCAGACTCTTTCATACATAATGTTTCAAAATATCTTCTCATCATTTGTAGTTTTGTTGTCTTCACCTTTGACATGCCTTGGTAGGCTATCTGGAGGGTATCCCATGCCCCCTTGGACTTTGTTGCTGCTGCAACCCTTGGGAAAATAATTTCATGAACTCCTTGGAAAATATAGAAGAGGGCTTTGGATTCCTTCTTCTTAAATTCCCTCAACAAATATCTCTATTCTTTTTTCAAAGCATTGTATGTTGCTGCGTCTGCTAGTTCTTGGAATCCATTCTCCACCATCTCCCAAATATCTTGTGAGGATAATAGGGCCTTCATTGTAATAGCCCAATAATCATAATTCTTGCCATTGAACTGTGATATTTGTGGATTAGTCAAGCTTGTGCTTGCTGCTGCCATTTTAAATGAGTAAATAAAAACCTTCTCACTACTAGAGAATCTGCTTCTCAAAACAAAATTTCATCTCTTCAGTAAAAAAAAATCTTTTACTGAGAGTCTAAACCCACTATGATAACATGTTGGAAAATCTGGTATGCTCTCATATCATGTTGGAAATTTAAAAGGAAAAAAATGCTGAAAACAACAAGGGAAATTCTTTTCTGCAACAATACAAATAGTTTACACAATTTATGTAGAAATTAAAATAAAGAAATGAGAGCACAGTTTTGGTACAAAACGCAAAGAGCCACACAGAGACAGAAACCATAGAAATTTCTATTATGTTTTTTTGCTTCAAAAAGTTTTCTCCATCACTTGAAAAATTGTTACATTACATGAAAAACATCTTTTAAATACAAAAATTGCATACCCTGAAGGTTTAATGTTAATTCAATGTGCGAGTGGAAGGATAATGACTAAAATGTACTTCTACTATGTTATGTTGTTTGTTCATGAAACAATGTACACAAACATAGAATCCTGGACTTGAAATCATTTTGGTTTCAGCTGTGAAAGATATCACAAATCATACTTTAGCGGTGACAATATTTAACTTGGCACTATCCTCCTAAGCATTTTGATGTGAGATATGCCATCACATCGTAACTTATAACTTTTAACTTATGGTCAACTTAATTGGAAAACTCAAATATTTGCGATTGCGATGTACGATGGTGACATCACATTGCACCATCGCTAGGTTTTGGGACATAGCACAAAGGTAAGGGCCAAGATGTAGGAAGTGAAAAGTGCGATATGCTAAGCTACGAAAAGTGAAAAATGGAAAAAAGGTAATGAATAAAATAAATACAAAGGTTTTTTGGCGGAATTGGATAATGCATAGAGGTTGAGGGTCCCAACAATATTGCATCGGCAAAGATAGAGGTTTCGGTACCATGTTAAGAAGAAAATGTAAGAAATTATGATTGCAGAGGGTAGGAAAAAGGTAGTTGAATACTGCGGGAAGGTAATTAAATGCAGAGTGATAGCCAGGTACTCTGTCTTTCTAAACATTACGGAGAAATTTTGTGCGGTAAGTAGATAGCGGATTTTCCATTCCTAGAGCTTGTCCTTCCCTACAACAAAAATTTAATCTGTAAGTATGCTTGCTTCCTGTCTTATTCATGGCAGTGGTTGGAAGTAAATTCCAACACTCCCCCTTATCCATAAATTCTACCATCGACCATTCGCAAACATTCTCTGAGATAATTTTTTTTTTCTATGCCAATGGATTTGTGAAGATGTTTGCAAATTGTTCCTCTCACCTGCAGTGTTGTAACACAATTTCACCATTGTTAACTATTTCTCTTATGAAATGCTATTTAGCATTAATGTGCTCTCTCCTATTATGGAAACAAAATTCTTTGATAGTGCAACTATTGAACTGTTATCACAGAAAATATTGGTTCCTTTTTCTTGTTCATGACATAAATCCCACAACATCCTTCTCATCCAAACTGCTTGACATGCTGCAGTTGTTGCTGCTACATACTCAGCTTCCGTTGTTGATAATGAAACTATTGACTTCTTCTTGAAAGCCCATGAAATGGCTCCCGAACCCAAGTGAAAAACATATCCTAATGTGCTCTTTCTGTCATCAAAACTTCCGGCCCAATCACTATCAGTGTAACCAATCATCCTAAAATCATCACTTGCATAGTATAGAACACCATACTCATTCGTTCCATTGACATACTTTAATTATTTTGGCTGCTTTCTGATGGGTCTCCTTGGGTGTCTCCATGAACTTGGACACCAAACTTACTGCATACATTATATCAGGCCTAGTTGCAGTCAAATACATTAGGCTTCCAACCATGCTTTTGTATAATGTCGGATTGACATTGTTGCTTCAATATTCCTTGCTAGACCTCAACCCCATGACTATTGGATTTGGTGTTTGCTTGTTTTTTTGCATATTGAACCTCTTTAAAATCTTTGCAACATACTTTTCTTCAGAGATAAAAAAAACATTTTTTTTTCTTCACTTCTATCCACAAAAAATATCTTAAGAACCCCAAGTCAGTCATTTCAAACTCACTTTTCATGACTTCTTTAAAATCAACGATGAGAGAATCATCACTACTAGTAAAAATTAAATCATCTGCAAAAAAAACAACAATAAGAATCTTACCATCATTTTCTTTGATGTAGAGAGTAGTTTCACCATCATATTTTTCAAACCCATCATCCATCAGCTAAGAATCTATCCTATTGTACCATGCACGTGAAGCTTGCTTTAGCCCATAAAGAGCTTTCCACATCTTACACACATTGTGTTCTTGGCCTTCCACCTCATAGCCAGGAGGTTGTTCAACATACACCTCCTCTTTCAGCACTCCATTCAAGAATTTTGACTTCACGTCCATTTGATACACTTTCCATTTATGTTGTGCTGCTATTAACAACACTTTATGCACTGTCTCCATCTCTGCTACTAGCGCAAAGGTTTCTTCATAGTCTCTTCCATGTTGCTGCTTATAGCCTTTGACAACTAGACTTGCTTTCTGCCTTTCCATCTTGCCTTCAATGTTTCTCTTGGTCTTATAGACCCATTTCACTCCAATGACTTATTTTCATTGTAGAAGGTCCAATAACTCCCATGTGTCATTCCTTTATATTTCTCCTATTTCTTCATTCATTGCTTCAACCGATATCTCTTCTTCGATTGCATCTTCAAAATGTATTGGATAATCTACATGAAAAAATAATGCAAATAAAGAATTCATACCAGCAATATTATCAACTTCTTCTTGTTCATAAATTTCACTTAAATTTATGAATCTTGGGCTTCTTATACTTGTTGAAGATGCCCTTGGTGTTGATCTTGAAGTAGATGGAGTTGAAAAGCTTTGTGGTGTACTTGGGGAAGAACTTACTTGATTGTGCAATGTTGTCCTATCACTTGCTTGTGGTGTGCATTGTTGAGCTTGTGTGGTTGGAAAAGGAGATATTGTTAAGGAATTACTTGCTGCAGCCAATTCCTCTTTGTCTTCATGTGACATACATGTCTTCACATTGATTGTCTTCTCTAAACTTCCATCCCAATGTTCCTATTTTACGAACTGAACATCTTTGTTGATTATTTCCTTCTTGGTTAATGGATTGTAGAGCTTGTATGCCTTGGATTCATCACTGTATCCAAGAGATATACATTTCTCCCCCTTGCTATCCAACTTATTCCTCAATTGATCCAGGACATGTGCATACGTCACAAATCCAAACACTCTCATGTGAATGAAAAATTGATCACTTCTACTCCATGCCTCCTTAGGAACTCTATTAATGACACTTTTGTTTGGGCGTCTATTAATGATATGCGTTGCATAAGAGACAACTTCAACCCAATAATCATTTGGAAAATGATTTGCCTTCAACATAATCCTTGCAATCTCCATGATGGTCCTATTATTTCTCTCTGCAACACCATTTTGCTGAGTTGTATACCTTGCTATAAATTTCTTGTGAATTAGATTCTCCCTGCAAAAAATTAAATAGTTATTTGAAATATATTTTCCACCTCTATCAGTCCTCAATGCTTTTATGTAGTGTCCATTGTGCTTCTCAACAAGAGCTTTGTAGTGGCGGAAGTGGTCAAACACTTCAATTTTCTATTTCACGAAATAGATCCATGTCTTCCTTGTGTAGTCACCTATGAATGTATAAATAGAGTGGTTTATTCCTAATTATGGTGTTTGCATTGGTCCACATAAATCTGAGTGGACAATCTCCAAACGTGATTTTGCCCTTATTGACATTCTTGTTGGAAACGATTCTCTGTTTTCTTTGACCAAGATGGAACCTTCACATAGGATGTATGGTTTCTCTATGAGTAGCAGTCCTTTCACCATGTATTTTCTATGTAACAAATTCAAACCTCCAAAGCTGATATGAAAAAATCTCAAATGCCATAACCAATTCTCATCTTTGACTTATTCTTGAAAGTTTTCTTGCGTGACAACTCCTATAACACCTTTTTCCTTCAAATATGATCTCATCTTGAGAGGAAACATTCCATTGTTTGTCATATGAACCTTTTCAATGAGCTGAGCTGTCTACTTGGAGGCTTATCCAAGATTGGGCATACATCATCTTTAAAAAGTACATTTTAGCCCTTTTGCATGAGTTGTCGAATGCTTATGAGGTTATGTTTCAAGCCAAGGACATAATACACATATGGCATGAACTTCTTCTCTCCCTTATTTGTTAGTATTTCTACTCTTCCTTTTCCTATTACAGAGACCTTGCTATCAGTCCCAGTTGTCACTTCAGATATTACACTTTCATCTAGATTGGAAAACATTTCTATGTTTGCAGTCATGTGGTTACTACACCTTGTATCTAATAAACATACATCCCCTTTTTTTCTTGTCCTACATTACAAGATAAAAACAAAATAACATGGTTCTCATTTTCCTTTATGAAATTTGCATTTGGTTTCTTGACCATGTCATATTTATTATTTCTACATTCATTTGCATAATTACCATGCTTTTTACCATAATGACATTGAAATTGATATTTATCATACCTTTGACCTTCTGCTTGATTCTGGCTTGGGCCTTGACTTGGATTTTGATTGCTGCCTCTTCCACTTGAGCTTGAAGGGCTTCTTCTTGCACCTTTGTGTGGCCTTATTCCTATTCCTTGGTAGTTTGATCTTCCATGAACTCTACCTTGACCAAAAGACACTTCTGTCTTGAATGCATGCTCCGAAGAGGAGTTTGTTGCTCCGCTTAGTTTGTGCTCATGAGACATCAGTGTTGCATGAATCTCATCCACTAAAAACTGTGAGATATCCTTTGCCTCTTCTATGTCCATAACTATGGCATCAAAACTTTATGGTATACTTCTTAAAACTTTCTCAACTATTCTTCTTTCCTCAAGTGTCTTACCAGGAGACCTGATTTGGGTAACCAACCCAATAACATGTGTAAATAATGAGTCTATATTATCAGACTCTTTTATACATAATGTTTCAAAATATCTTCCCATCATTTGTAGTTTTTTTGTCTTCACTTTTTCCATGGCTTGGTAGATTGTCTAGAGGGTATCCCATGCCTCCTTGGACTTCGTTGCTACTGCAACCCTTGGGAAAATAATTTCATGAATTGTTTGGAAAATATAGAAGAGGGCTTTGGAGTCCTTCTTCTTATTGTGCCTCAAAAAATCTCTCTCTTCTTGTGTCAAATAATTGTATGTTGTTGCATCTGTTGGTTCTTGGAATCCATTCTCCACCAACTCCCAAATATCTTGTGAGGAGAATGGGGCATTCATTGTGATAGCCCAATAACCATAATTCTTGCCATTTAAATGTGGTATTTGTGGAATAGTAAAGCTTGTGCTTGTTGCTGCCATTTTCATTGAGTAAACAAAAACCTTCTCACTATTGGAGAATCTGCTTCTCAAAACAAACTTTCAACTCTTCAGTAAAAACACTTTCTTTTATTGAAAGTATAAACCCGCTCTGATAACATGTTGGAAAATATGGTATGATTTAATACCATGTTGGAAATTTAGAACGAAAAAAAAGTTGAAAACAATAGGGGAAATTCTTTTCCCCAAAAACACAAACGATTTACACAGCTTATGCAGAAATTAAAATAAATCAATGACAACACAGTTTTGGCACAAAATGCATAGAACAACACAGAGACAGAAAACAAAGAAATTTCTATTATGTCTTCTTCTTTAGCAATTTTTTCTACATCATTCGGAAAACTATTACATTACATGGAAAAGATCTTTTAAATAAAAAAAATGGCAAAGCTTAAAGGTTTAATGATAATTCAATGCGTGAGCAGATGGATAACCACTAAAATGTACTTTTGTTGTGTTATGCTATTTCTTCACGAAAAAATGTAAAAAACATAAAATCCCGGACTTGAAATTGTTTTTGTTTCAGCTGTAAACGATATCGCATGCATTCCGATATCACAAATCATACTTGGGAAGTGACAGTATTTAACTTGGCACTATCCTCGTGAGCTTTATGACATGTGATATGCAATCACATCGTAACTTAAAATTTGTTAACTTGTTGTCAACTTAACTGGAAAACTTAAAAAAATTTGATTGCGATGTGCGATGGTGATATCGCATCGCACCATCGCTAGGTTTTGGGATGGAGCATAAAGGTAAGGGATAAGATGTGTGAAGCACGAAGTGTAGCACGCTAAACTGCGGTAAGTGCGAAAAGGTGAAAGGTAAGGAATAAAAGAAATAGAAAGGTTTGTATGTGGAATTGGATACTTGGAATAGGTTGAGGGTCCCACCAATATCGCATCGGTGGAGATAAAGGTTTCAGTAATGCGTTAAGAAGAAAAGGTAAGAAATTTCAAGTTCAGAGTGCGGGAAAAAGGTACGTGAATACGGTGGGAAGGGAATTAAACACAAAGTGATAGATGGGTACTCTGTCTTTTTGAACATTACAGAGAAATTGAGTGCGGTAAGTAGATTGCAGATTTTTCGTTCCTGGAGCTTGTCCTTCCCTGCAACAGACATTTTATATGTAAGTATGGTTCCTTTCCTGTTTTATTCATGGCAGTGGTTGGGAGTAAATTCCAAAACTTCTCCTTAATCACAACTGCCACCATCGACCATTCCCAAGCATTCTCTAAGATAAACGAAATTTTTTTGTGCCAAAGGCTTTGTGAAGACGTATGGAAATTGTTCCTCTGACCTACAATGCTGTAACACAATTTCACCATTGTTAACTAATTATCTTATGAAATGATTTTTAGCATCAATATGCTTTGTCCTATTCTGGAAAACATAATTCTTTGATAGTGAAATCGTTGAACTGTTATCACAGAAAATAGTGGTTCCTTTGTATTGTTCATGACATAAATTCCACAACATCCTTCTCATCCAAACTTCTTGACATGTTGCAGTTGTTTCCACTACATACTCAGGTTCTGCTGCTGATAATGAAACTATTGGCTGCTTCTTGGAATCCCATGAAATGGCTCCTGAACCTAAATGAAAAACATATCTTGATGTTTTATTTCTCTCATCAACACTTCCAGCCCAATCAGTGTTAGTGTAACAAATCAGCCTAAAATCATCAGTTGCGAAGTATAGAACACCATACTCCTTCGTTCCATTGACATACTTGAAAATTATTTTGGCTGCTTGATATCTTTAAGCATCTATCTTGTTGTACCATACACGTGGTGCTTGCTTCAGCCCATAAAGAGATTTCCACAACTTACACAACTTGTGTTCTTGGCCTTCTACCTCATAACCAGGAGGTTGCTCAACATACACCTCCTCTTTCAGCACTCCATTCAAGAATGCTAACTTTGCGTCCATTTGATACACTTTCCATCTATGTTGTGATGCTATTGACAACATTGTCTGCATTGTCTCCATCTTTGCAACCGGCACAAAGGTTTCCTCATAGTCTCTTCCATGCTGTTGTTTGTAGCCTTTGACAACTAGCCTTGCTTTATGCCTTTCTATCTTGTCTTGAATGTTTCTCTTGGTCTTATAGACCCATTTCACTCGAATGATTTCTTTTCCTTGTGGAAGGTCCACTAAATCCCATGTGTCACTCCTTTCTATTGCTCCTATTTATTCATTCATTGCTTCAACCCATTTATCTTCTTTGACTGCATCTTCAAAATGTATTGGATCATCTACATGACAAAATAATGAAAATAAAGAATTTAGACCAACACTATTATGAACTTCTTCTTGTTCATAAATTTCACTTAAATTTATAAATCTTGGTATTCTTATACATGCTGAAGATGAGCTTGGTGTTGAGCTTGAAGTAGATGGAGTTGTAGAGCTTTGTGGTGTGCTTGGAGAAGCACTTAAATGATTGCGCAATGTTTCCCTATTACTTGCTTGTGGTGTGCATTGTTGAGCTTGTGTGGGTGGAGGAGGAGCCACTATTGAGGAATTACTTGCTGCAGTCAATTTCTCTTTGTGTCATGTGACATACATGTCTTCACATTGACTGTATTCTCTAAACTTCCATCCCAAGTTTCCTCTTCTATGAACTGAACATATCTGTTGATTATTTCCTTCTTCATTAATGGATTGTAGAGCTTGTATGCCTTGGATTCATCATTTTATCCAAGAAATATACATTTCTATCCCTTGATGTCCAACTTCTTCCTCAATTGATCCAAGAAATGTGCATATTCCACACATCTGAACACTCTCATGTAAGTGAAAATTTTCTTACTTCCACTCCATGCTTCTTCAGGATATCTATTTATGACACTTTTTGTTGGGCATATATTAATGATATATGCTGCACAAGAGATAGCTTCAGCTCAATAATCATTTGGAAAATACTTTTCCTTCGACATACTCCTTGCCATCTCCATGATGGCTCTATTATTTCGCCTTGCAACAATATTTTTCTGAGGTGTATACCTTGCTGTAAACTTCTTGTGAATTCCATGCTCCCTGCAAAACCGTAGGAAGTCATTTGAGATATATTAGCCACCTCCATCGGTCCTCAAAAATTTTATGTAGTGTCCACTTTTCTTCTCAACAAGAGCTTTGTAGTGGCAGAAGTGTTCAAACACTTCACTTTTTTGTTTTAGGAAATAGACACATGTCTTCCTTGTGTAGCCATATATGAATGTCTAAATATAGTGGTTGCCTCCTTATGATGATGTTTGCATTGGTCCACATAAATCTGAGTGGACAATCTCGAAAGGTTCTTTTTCCCTTATTGACTTTCCTACTGGAAATGATTCTCCATGTTATCTTCCCAAGATGCAACCTTCACATAGGTTCTCTGGTTTCTCTATGAGTGGAAGTCCTTTCACCATAAATTTTCTATGCAACCAATTCAAAACTCCGAAGTTTAGATGACCAAATCTAAAATTCCATAACCAATTCTCATCTTTGACTTCTTCTTGAAATTTTTCTTGTGTGATATTTGTTATAATATCTTCTTCGTTCAAGTATGATCTCATCTTGAGAGGAAACATTCTATTTTTTTTCATATGCACTTTTGCAATGAGCTATATACTTGGAGACTTATCCAATATTGTGCATACATCATCTTTAAAAAATACATTGTAGCCCTTTTCCATGAGCTGTCGAATGCCTATGAGGTTATGTTTCGAGCCAAGGACATAATACACATCTGGAATGAACTTCTTCTCTCCGTTCTTTGTTAGTATGTCTACTCTTCCTTTTCCCATGATAGAGACCTTGCTATCAGTCTGCGTTATCACTTCAGATCTTACACTTTCATCTATATTGAAAAACATTGCTATGTTTCCAGTTATGTGTTTGCTACACCCTGAATATAAGAACCATACATCCCATTTTTTTTCTTGTGATACATTACAAGCTAAAAAAATAGTATCATGGTTCTGATTTTCCTTTATGAAATTTGCATTTGGTTTGGTGCCCATGTGATATTGCTTATTTCTACATTCATTTGCATAATGACCATGATTTTTACAATAAGGACATTGAACTTGAGACATCAGTCTGTTCTCATGAGACAGTAGTGATGCATGAAGTTCATCCACTGAAAAGTGTGAGAGATCCTTTGTCTCTTCTATGGCCACAACTATGGAATCAAGCATTGATGGAAGAATTTTTAAAACTTTGTCAACTATTCTTCTTTCATCAAGTGTCTCACCATGAGACCATATTTGGGTAACCAACCCAATCACATGTGTACAAAATGAGTCTATATTATGAGACTCTTTCACACATAATGTTTCAAAATCTCTTCTTAGAATTTGTAGTTTTGTTGTCTTCACCTTTTCCATGCCTTGGTAGGTTGTCTCAAGATGGTGTGCAGGGTGCCAAATGGCCATGGTTGTGCCCCCATGCAAGTTTCTTACTTCCCAGGGCTTTTATGTCCAATGAGATTTTCTTTGTTAGTTACTTACTCGACTCAATTCGAGGTGGATCCATTATCATTCAGAAATTCCTGCATGAACTGTTCCTTTCATAATTTCAAGGCTTTCAAGCCTAAACTGGTTTATTTGACGGTTGATAATTTAATGTATTTTCTTGAGATTCCAAATTCATAATTTAATTGTATACTAGAGATTTCAGAATTCTGAGCTTTGTATTTTGGTTCAGAGAATTTATCGAGAAATTGTTAATTTCTCAATTTTAAGGTTTTCAGTTATTTTCCTCTTTTGTTGAGTAATTTTAATGGTAAACACAGAAAGTCTTATTGCCTCCTCCAGAGATTTTATGTTTCTCAGTAGGGAATTCTGAGTTTCATAATGTTTAATCAACTCTTATATATATATATATATATATATATATATATATATATATATATATATATAAGTGTTATTTTTCTTATGTTTTCTATTTAAATTTGTCCTAGAGAGGGTTACTTATCTACTATTATTTAGATATTTGAATGTAACTTAGATTTCATAGCGTTCTTTCTTTTATTTTTATTTTCAAATTTATGTTATAGTAAGTTGAATATTAAGTGGCCAGAGGACCATCACGCCTGCCCTATCTCCACAGGGCTCGACACTAAACCTTTGTCCCTCATTAGTTGATATGTTTAGTTTAGACATCTTCATTGTTTATTCGAAATTCTATAACTTCCTCTCAGGAATTTTAATAGATTTTAGATTGTATGAGGATAATTTTTTTCTATCTGTTTCTTTTTTAATAGAAAAGATAGAGTTTTTAGTACTACTTGATTCCTTTGAATAACACAATAATGGTTTACATTTTTGTACTTTAGTTTACCAGATTTTCATCTCCTAATTTTTAATAAAACAATGTTCACCGTACTATTTGACATTGTAGGTCAAATTCATAAATAGAATAGTATAAATCTAATCATTCTTAATTTATTTCTCCAACTACTATTTTCATAAAAAAATAAGCAACCAAAAATTACTTATCTATGTACTTTTCTTTTACAGTAACTGATGGTTCCGCCCAACCTTGAGAGAGGATATCACATCCTCTTCTCCCCCCATGCTCCTCTCCAGAGCCTTAGGTCATAGACAATATTAATTAGAATATAGACCACATGATTACAATACAACCTATACTTCTTTGGGTTTATAGAGCTCCATTGGTTTCCTACCAGCTCTCGACAACTCTTCTCAACATATTATTGTTAACACTTAGCATGTTTCTGAAAAAAACCCCTTACATCCTTCAAGATTTCCATTGTATCCTTTTTGTGAAGTAACTGTAAGAAATTGTCTCTACTTTTACTTTGGAACATTGGAATCATTTACCATTTGGTTAAATACTTTTTACTGACGATAATTATCAATTTTATTTTATTATAAATAAACTCAATTTTCACTAACGAACAATCATATTTTTTAACTTTTAATAATTCAAATGTACCATAAAAGTTTTCCAAACATAATTAACATAAAACAAGGTGTTACATCTTCCCCATATAACACAAACAACGTCACCGATGTTACTTTATCATTGAAACACTTCAGAAAATGCCTTCCTAATGAAATTTTCAACCTCTCAGGTAGCCTCCTCTGGGCTAAGGTGCTTCCATTTTTCCTTAACATGGGGGATGAATCGGCTCTGGAGCATTATTTCTCTTTGATCCGGAATATGTTGATGCTCTACCAGAAACTCGCCATCTGGTTCTACATGTATACTTTGCCAATGTATCACATTCTTTGGGTCATGGATGTATCGTTTCAACGGTGATACATGGAACACATTGTGCACCATAATATGGCAAGGAAGAGTGATTTGGTAATACATTGATCCAATCTGTTACAAAATTTGGAATGGTCCGCAATACATGGGACCCAATTTTTCACAAGTATTCCACCTCGGATTACTCTTCTTTAGTTTAATCCTTACATATTCATGGTCTCCCACCAAAAATTCCGTGAAAGTTCTCTTTTGGTCTGGATATACCATTTTCCAGTCTTCAGCTGCATTTATGTTCTATCTAATATTTCTCACCTCACGTTCCATTTCCTCAAGCATGTCTAGTCCAAGGATCATATTGGTTTCTGGTCTGCTCCAATTTATGGGGGTCCAACATTATCTTGCATACAATGATTCAAAATGACTCATCTTGAGTGACTCTTGATAACCATTATTATAGGAAAACTCGACCAAGTGCAGATATTCTGCCCACTTTGTAGGTTGTTGCACTACGTAAATGCGCAAAATATCCTCCAAAACTTGATTCACCCTATCTGTTTGCCCATATGTTTGAAGATGGTAAGTGGTACTAAATTATATTTCCATTCCCAAGCTAGTGAATAATGTTTTCTAGAAATTTTATGTAAGTTTTACATCTTGATCTGAGATAACAATTCTTGAAACATAGTGTAGTCTAAGAATTTCTTTCATGAATATATCAACAATCTATATTGTCTTGTAGGTTGACTGGAAAGATATTAAACGATCTACCTTGTTGTGTCTATCCACCACCAACATGATTTATTCGTTGTGTCTTTTATTTCTTGGTAACCCAGTGATTAAATAAATGGAAATGACTTCCCATTTCCATTCAGGTATAGGGATAGGCGGAAGAAATTCTGCTGGATGTTGGTGTTCCACTTTTAGCTACTGGCACTCCAAGCACTTGGGTAGGTATACAAAAATTTACTTACGCATCCCTGGCCAAAAATGATCCTTCCTAATTGTTGTTAACATTTTTCGATATCCAGGATGTACTACATAGGAACTCCTATCATATTCATCCAGAATTAGTCCCTTCAAGCTCATTTGATTCAGAATACATATCTTTTTTCGGTATAATAATAGTTTTTTATCATTAAGCTCATAATATGATTGATTTCCTTTCTTTTTACATTCTCTTGCTTGTTTCCATAGGAATTTATATTCAGGGTCCTTCCTTGCTGCCTCCACAATCTATTCCTAGAACATAGAATCAACATGGTTAAAATAAAGTTCATAAATTCAATGCAATTTTCTACTTAAAGCATCAACAACATGGTTCTCCTTACCTATTGCATGTTGAATATCAAAATCAAATTCAGTTAAAAATTCATTCCATCTTGCTTGGTGAGCATTTAAATTAGATTGTATAAAATATCTAGTTAAATTGTTATGATCGGTTCTTAGCACAAACATTTTCCCCAGCATGTAATGCCTCCATACTTACAAGGCATGCACTACTGTAGTTGGTTTTAGATCATAGGAAAAATACATTTCCTCATGGTATTTCAAATTTATGGATTCGTATGTTATGACTTTACCTGCTTGTGTCAAAACTGCTCCTACCCATTCCTTGCAGGCATCAGTGCATACTTCAAAATCCTTACTTGGGTTTGCTACTTTCAATACACGGGTAGTAGTTAGTAGCTCTTGAAATTGTTCAAAACTATTTTGACATTATTGAGTCCACTTAAAGACTCATCCTTTCTGCTACAGAGAGGTAAAAGGAAAAACTATTTTAGAGCATCCGTTAATGAACCATCGATAAAACCAGCTAAACCCATGAATGAACGTACGTCTGGCACATTCTTAGGAACTTTCCATTCCATAATCATTTTTATTTTTTCAGGGTCGACAAAAATCCTCTCAACAAATATCACGTGCCCCAGATACTGAATCTTCTCCTTGTAGAAGTCACATTTACTAAATTTGGTGCTCCTTGTAGAAGTCACATTTACTAAATTTGGTGTTCCCATAACATTTTCAGCACTATGCGTAGATGTTCCTAATTCTGTTCCATATGCTTAGAATAGATCACTATATCTGTTGGGTCTATTATAGTGATAACACAAGTATTTTATTATCAATCCAGGTTTGTAAAACTTGGAAGCATGTCCAAAATATATAGATTTCAGCTACAGTAAATTTTGGAAGATTAATTATTGTATTTAAACGAAATTTTTATTACAAATATAAAACTTAACTAAATAATTTCTAATTCAATATGTAATGAGAAAAAGAAGAGGCTCCTAAATTAGGAGAACCAGGATGACATTCTCTAAATTACTACTTCATGAACAAAAATCAAAATCACTAATGAAAAATAGCTCAAGATGCATAAAAGAATAATAGCAGATGCTCCTAACTAAGGAGGTCCTTGCTGTCCTTCTTTATAAATACATTCATCATTAATTCCATTGTATGAAAACCATAAATTCAGAAAATCACTTTAAACAGAAGCAAGAAAGATGAATTCTAGTTTCTATTCTCTGATCAGGTAGAAGGAGAGTTTAACTTAAACACTGATTTGAACCTTCATATGAAGATTATAATTTAGATTAATACTCATTAGAAAACATAACATATCATCAGATATCTAATTAATTGATTTAAACATGAAGAAAAACTAGTTCATGAAATTTCAACTAAATTAACCAGAAAGTGCACTTAGCTCAGTGTGGGGGACCTTCACCCTTGTCTCGCACATTAAAAGTAATTATCAGCTACTAGAACTAAATCAAGCATTCACCATATATAAAAATAGAAATAATATAGAACTGGTTCTTCAATTAGCTCACAAAGTTCAGAAATATCAAAGTGAAATCATACAAATTCTACATGTTCATGCCTTCAATGTTCTTGGCTTAAATAGAAGAATATGAAACAAACTTGACTAAAATGTCTCTAATAGTCATGTATATTCGTATCCCATTTATCTTGGTCAAGCTCAGCCATCCAGTCACTAAAAATCTAGAAAATCCCATAAACTACTAAATTTGGCCTATTTCCTAGTGATTTCCTGAATGATAAGTCATGTTTGACCAACTTTGAACAGACATGTTTTAGCTCGATTTGACTGAACCAATAGGTACACATCCATCCTTAGTTCCAAATATTTCTAAATATGTGCTCAGCTCATGCCCAGGTGTCCTCCAAGTATGAATTCAATGAAACCATTACGAGAATTTTTAGTCCTATCCAAAAATGCACTTAAAATTCATTTTTTTTAAAACATCTAAAAATTGTGAAACATAATTTATATACATGAATATGCATAAATTGGTCAAAATAGGGTGTATATGGATGGTATATGGATGGATAACATGGAAATTAATTGTATTTAATTAGGAAAAATTTGATAAGAAATGAGGGCCAACATCTCCCCCTTGTTGATTTACAAGCATGTCCTCATGCTTGTTTCTTTCTCTTGGAACTTCTAAGCTTTGATGCAAACACTGTACCTGATTCCTAATGCCTCTTGTTGTGCTTCTTGTAGAAGACAATCAATCCCTTTGTACCATTCTCCATTGTAGATTTAATCCATAACTTTTTGTCTCTCATACTTTTATTTTAATGTGTTTTTCTCATTAAGCCACCTGTAAGCTTGTTTGGAAAGAAGGGTATTCTTTGTTTCTAGTTTTCAAACTTTATCATTTAGCTTTCCATTTTCCTTTTATTTCTTGTTTTCCTTCTTCAAATACCTTTCTATAATTTTGCTCACCTCTAATTGATATGCTAACTCTTTTATTTTGTTAGGGTGCAACTCTTTCTCTTCTTCTCTTGTGTCTTTGGAAAATGAGGTGGCTTCTACTTCAACATTTTGAAAGTATGAATCTCTCTCCAATGTATCTTCATAGGCTTATTTTTGCAATATTTCAATGATTTCATCAACTTTTTTGTTGTGGGAGGTGTTTCAACAATTTTTACTTCAGGGTCTTTCACTTTACTACTTGTTTCTCCTGGACTTTTTCTCCTATGTCTCGTGGGAATAGATAGAAAAGATGCTTCTCTCTCAACCATGATAGTATCCTATTGTTTATTGGATCTTGTCCTAGGATAGAGAGGTGAGTTCATTATGGGTATTGTATCATGAACTATTTTAAACTTCTCCTCTATGATTTGTTCCTCGAAATTATGTTGAGCTAAAAAATCTTTCCACACTACACCGTTGGTTTTCATTTGACATACTACAAGAATTTTGATAAGTCCCTAGTGGTACATCTGGGCTTCCTTGGTTTCAGTTTCATTCCTCACAATCTCTATCATTTTAACCAAATTTTTGGAGAATAAGTATGGTAAATTGACTTTCACTTCTCCTTTTATATGCTGGAGCAATCTGATATGATAAAGATGCACTACAATGTTCCTAATGTCACATGTGAAAAATATTTGAATATCTAACATCAATTATGCCCATGGCTCATAAACCACTTTATTAGGATGCCCTTTGTCCTATCAAATGATTCCTTCCTATTCTTGTCCAAAAAGAAAGTACACCCTTTATCTTTGAAGTGTAAGCCCTTATGATAATTTTACCCTAACAATGGAAGATCTAAAGCCTAAGAAATGACTTCTGGGATTAATGGAATAACTAGGTTCCCCACCATGGTTTGTTCCTATGCATAATTATTTATGAACTCCTTGCTGATACATTCATTGCACCCATTAAATATTTGGAGGAAGCCTATAAGTCCAGCTTGATCTAGTTTTTCTATGGTCTCTTTTTTCCAATGCTCTATCTGGAAATCATTTGGTTCTACTCTGGTAGCCATATGCTCTGAAAACAAATTTATATAACCTTGCACTGTTAACATTATCATCTTTAAAATAAAAATGTATGCACACATATATATCTTTGTTGACTTATTCATGCATTTTTTTCATGATGGTAAGGCTTACCTCTTCTCTGATGCCCCTCCAAAATAAATTAAATTAATCTTATTCAACCTCTGTTCTTCTACAAAAATGAGCCCATTGCTTCCAAAAACTGATAAAAACATAAAATTTTTAAATAGAAAGATCATAAAAACATTGTAAAATTTTTTTTATTACTATATCTCTTATTTCATATTCTCTGTTTTATCAATTGGTTTTAGAAAAAATCTCCTCTGTTTTGGTGTAGAATTCTCAACCTCTAAGATTAAATATACTGTGTAAAAATCACAAAATTCATACCACAGTGTCCTTGTGATCTTCAAATCCATACTTAATCCTTCTTATACAGAGACAAATTGTCATTGTGCATTCAAAATGAAACAATTTAGGCTCACTGTTTGTATAAAAAAATCAACAAATGGCTCACTGTGTTTTTCAAAAATTCACCCACTGTGTAAGAATTTGTTTTAAAATATGTGACAATTTCATGGCTGTGTGTCGAGGAACTCAATTTCATTTTACCTGGTTTGGAACAATCCTGAAGATTTCTCTCAATTCAAACTCGTATTCTTGTGTTTTCGCAATACCACTTCTATTAAAACTCCTCTTTCAGATCTCAAGATCCTCATGTTTTAATAGCTGGCAGAGTCAGTCTAAATGGTGGCAGAAACAAAAACTTATAACTTGGAGTTTTAACTCTTGTTCAACAACACAACCTAAGCTTTATTTATTCCTAAGATCTGTTCATCAATGAGGAAAACCCAGAGTCAGTGCTTACCTATTCTCTCCACAATATTTCTACAATTTGTCGGAATGTTTGAACAACACAATGGACAAATATCTCAGCCTATAATCTCCGTTAAAATAAATGCGCCCTCTTCTTATTTCTCCAGGCCTCCTTTTCTATTTCTTATTCTATTCCTTCTCGACTTAAGTTTCTATATTTTATTGACAACCTCCTATGCATTTTCTCAACAATTTCATTTTTCACGAGGTGTTTGAACGTGTGCTGATGGTTTGCACAACGTTGACTTTGTTTCTATGAGCCTGGTAATGGTCATGATGGTGAAAGAGAATGAAACAGAGAGGTCTGTTTTTTTTAATGGTGGAGGCTTTCAGTAGTTGCAGAGATTTGTTTGTGGCACAACACTGTGTTTTTGAAAATATGTTGACCATTTCTCATATGCCGACTGTTGAATCAGATGTCTCTATGGTTTCATTTCTCTAACTTGAGAGATGTCTATTCTCCATGGTGTCTCGATACATCTTGTCACCATATCCCATGTTCTTTCTATTCCATTCTTCACTCATAGCCACATTCATTGCTTTACATGCCCATACCTTAGTTTTCATGCATCATAAGTCATGTCCTTCATTGCATTATTTTTGCATTTCATACTTAGGTTTTGTCATTTTAATTGTGTGCCCGTTCCATACCTTAGCTTTTTTTCATATGATATATTTTCATACTACGATTTATAGCTTAGGTTTCAATCTTTTTGTTGTTTAATATAATTTTAAAATGACCCAAGAATGGCCATTTTTAAAATTAAATTTTCTAATATGACACTAACCTTTGTTGTTTTTGTAGGTCAACAAGAATTCGAATATTGATCCTTTAATTTTTTATCCAAATGCTTAAAAAATGATTATGATTAATGTGATGGTTTAAAAAAATTGATTGTAATTAATGTGATGTTATATGGAACAATGGTTGATGTATAAGGGTAAATGTAGGAAAGGGGTAATAAATAGGGATAGGATTATAATGAATATGATTATGATGGGTAGGAAAATGAAGGTAGTGTTTTGAAATGTAGGTAGGATGTATGTAAAACGTAATGGAATGCATATCAAGCTAAATTAGTCTTAACAATTTCTAGAAATTTTTTAAGAAAATTGAGATTTTAAGAGAAAAATGGTTTTCACTTACTGTACGTGTACTCCCGTAAATAGCTTGGTTTTCAACACTATTCAATGATGTCCTCTGGAAAAAATACTGGTTGATGGTTGAAAATGCCTTGCATTATTCCAAGATATATTGAAATGTAGAGACATATTTCTGCTTTCATGTTTTCGCATTTGATATTCATTCAGGATATTTGAATGTTGATGTTTTTCAGGTCCCTTCTACAATTTGTAATTGATGTTTCAGGTCCCTTTTGACATGTAATTTTAAATAACGTTTCAGGTTGCTTCTATCATGTAATTCACGTTCCTTCTGCACAATATTTTCAATGATGTTTCAGATCCCTTCTACATAATATTTTCAATGATGTATTAGGTCCCTTCTGTCATGTAATCCAGGTTCCTTCTACAATACAGTTGCTCAAACTATTTTCATAGCTGTATTACGAACTTCCCCCATGTCGATGTTAAGGCTTGCCATCAAGTCTTGCATGTCTTGGAATATTAACATCGAAAAATCATACTAAAGTAAAAAAAAGAAAACAAAATAGAGATTTCATATTGGCCAAACAGGTTGGGTTTCTGATATGAATTCGAGTTTGTATTGTGCCAGTCTCCTGGATTTTCACAACCAAAAACTTTTATTATTTATTTTTATTTTATTTCTTATTTCTTATAAGTTTTTTTATTCTTCTGGAAGTAAGGAAGGAATATTATTCTATTCCATTATTTCCATATCAGTTTCTGTTGAGATTCTTTTCAGAAAATCCTCTTTATTGATAGGCTTATTGTTGTGTAACCGGCTCCAAAAATAGAAGAAAAGAGATATCAACGCCTTAGAAATGAGCCACTTAGAGGGGGAAACCTCCAATACATTACATAAATGAACAATTCTTGGATGATACAAATGAAAAAAACCTCCTTCTATATATAGGAGTCCAAGGGGCCACAATATAATCCTAGTGGGGCCACAATGTAATCCTAGCTGACCTAACAATAATAACGTAAGGGCACAATAATAACAATATGGGGGTTATAGGGGTACAATAATAACAATAAGGGGGGCTACACTAACATAATAAGGGGCTAAACTATTAATATAGGGGCTTAACATGCCCCTCTCCTTCAAACAAGTGTTGTCCTCAACGCTTGATTATTTCTTGATGCTTCTGTATAAAATTCTCATCCTCCCATGTGAAATCTTCAGTGGGTAAGTTCTTCCACTTGATGAGATACTCTGAAATTGATCGTACTTGTTGAGTTCTTGTTTCTATGACTTCTTCATAACTTCTTTCGATGTCATGTTGATCTTCCTGTTGTTTCATTAGATTCTGCACCAAAGTTGGGTTATCCTTTGAGAGTTGGAGAACTTGTTGTTGATGCTTGATGTGATCTTCCACTAATTTATCATCCATATTTGCTATTATTTGATCCTTCAAACCATCCAACTTATCCTCCATTTCTGCTTTTAAACCATCTATTTCATCTTCAATTTCTCTTCGTAAGATCGAAACTTGTTGCACTTGGTACCGTAATGTTGATATCTCATACTGCAACTCTTCCTCTTCATGCCTCATAGTATAGCTTTTTGAGGGATTAATGGGTATGGAATTATTTTTAGGGGCCATTTTAGAATCCAATATTGATACCTATTCTACAATATGCCCTTGGAATCAATTCAACTTGATTCTTCAAACAAGACTTATGCAATTCGGAAAAAGAATACACACCTTTTACTTGCTTTGAGGAGCTCGATATTGAAATTGAATTATCTCTGTAATTGAAAATATTCAATATCTAAAATTTAGCCCTGTAGTAGCCCTCTAAAGCTTCTTTAAAATTCCACAGGTATGATCTAATTTGGATTCCCCAAAACAAATTTCTGTCCACTCTCCCACAATGACCTAATTCTGGACTGGTTCAGTAGAGCAAACTTGTAGGACTTGCCACATGTCACTGTTTCGTCCTTTGTCTTTGAAATTGATAGCCAAGAAACTAAAGTCCGTGTACTTACAACCACATTTTATGGCACTCAAATCCACTACCCAGAGAGAGAGTTATTGAACTTTTCCCACGATCACCTCTTTGAGATGAAATTCAGGAGCCTGAAAAAGCACTACCTTCCACAGATCATATCTCCAAAAATATTGCGAACAAAGCTCTGAAATTTTTTGATGAATCTCCTCAGGATTTCAGCTTTGCACCATACGAATTTAAGATTTTGAACCTTCGTAGAAAAAAAATTATAGTGAAAATTCTACGATGACATGTTTAGGAGCTTGAAAAACGCCCTAACTTCCACAGATGATATCTCCGAAAATATTGCGAACCAAGCTCTGAAATTTTTAGACACTCTTCCTCAGGATTTCAGCTTCGAACCCTAAAAATTTCAGCTTCTGAAACTTCGTAGAAAACAAGTTATAGCGAAAATGCCACGATGACCTGTTTGGAGCAGCGAAACCCTAGAATCCCAAGCTCTGATACCGAATGTTGTGTAACCAGCTTCAAAAATAGAATAAAAGAGATATAAACGTCTTATAAATGAGCCACTTCGAGGGGGAAACCTCCAATACATTACATAAATGAACAATTCTTGGATGATACAAATGAACAAAACCTCCTTCTATATATAGGAGTCCATGGGGTCACAATATAATCCTAGTGGGGCCACAATGTAATCCTAGCCGACCTAACAATACTAATGTAAGGGAAAAATAATAAAAATATGGGGGTTACAGGGGTACAATAATAACAATAAGGGGGGATACACTAACATAATAAGGGGTTACACTATTAATATAGGGGCTTAACACTTATTGTGAACTTTAAGCCTATTTCCATTAACTAAAAATGAAATTGACGCTTAAACTATTGATTTTATTTTGAATGCTCCATTGTCAGATATCTCTTCTATCTCATATGGCCCAAGCCAATGAGTTGTAAACTTTTATTTGAAATATTTAAACTTGGAGTCAAATAATAGTGCACAGTCTCCCTTTTGAAAAACTTTATTCTTGATTAATCGATCATGCAAATTTATTCTCTGATCTTGTACTAGAGAAGTATGATCCACCACTTGTTGTCTTATTTCATCCAATTCATTTAATTGAATCACTCGATTTTTTTTGCTTCAGATAGTTCCATTCCAAATTATGATGCAATTTTATATCTATGTATTTGAAATTATATGGGTAATAGGACTTCCTTACCATATAACAACTAATATGGACTGAATCTAGTTGTATTCTTCTATGTGATCCTGTATGCCCATAGTTCATCTCTTAAATTTTTCTGGCCAGTATTTTCTATTCATCTGCACAATTTTTGCCATGATATTCTCTAAAAATTTGTTAGTGGACTCCACTTGTCCATTTTCCTGGGGATGGTACATAGTAGATTTTTTGTGTTTTATCTTGTACTTTTCTGTAAGATCCCTTACAAGCTTGGAGGTGAATTGTGCTCCCTAGTGTGTAAAAATTTGTCTCAGAACTCCAAACCTTACAAATATTTCTTCAAATAAAAAAGAAACCATTATTTATTCTGTTTCTCTTGCCACTACCTCTTCCTCCACCCACTTAGTAACATAATCTGTACATACTAGGATGTACTTATTTCCATTTGATCGTGGGTATATTGGTCCCACAAAGTCTAGAGCCCATTGTTCAAATTGTTCTATGAGTACTTGTGGCTTTAATGGCATTTCATCTCATACCACATGTCTTCCAGTTCTTTGGAAGTGTTCACATCTCTTAACATAGGATTTGGAATCCTTGAATATTGTTGGCCAGTAATAGTGAAGTTTGAGCACTTTGTATGTTGTCCATTTGTCTGAAAAATGACCACCACATGGCTTGTCATGAAATTCTTTCAAAATATCTAGAATATAATCTTATCTAACACATTTTCTTATTAATAGATCAGAACTAGTATAAAATAGGTCACCATTAACCCAACTATATCTAGCACTTTCTCTTATTACCTTTCTTTTATGTCACCATTGACTCATCTCCTTTCGTTGTTGCATAACCGAGTTAGGGGATCGGCTCTTACTCCACCTCTTCTAAGTTCCAAGGTATGCCCAAACTCTTTAACGTACTGCTTTCTCCTTTGCATAGTTTTTTTGCTGATGGTGAAACCCTCTTGGTGTGCAGGGCGCCACATGGCCATGGTTGTGCCTGCATGCAAGTTTCTTACTTCCTAGGTTCTTGATGTTCAATGAGGTTTGAAATGTTGGTAACTTACTCGACTCAGTTCGAGGTGGCTCCATTATGATTTATAAATTCCTACATTAACTGTTCCTTTAATCATTTCAAGGCTTTCAAGCCTAAACTAGTTTATTTGACGGTTGATAATTTAATGTATTTTGTTGAGATTGAGAATTCATAATTTCATTGTATACTGGAGATTTCATAATTCTGAGCTATGTATTTTGGTTAAGAAACTTCACCGAGAAATTGTTAATTTATCAATTCTAAGTTTTTCAGTTGTTTTCCCCTTTTTTTAGTAATTGTAATGGTAAACACAGAAAGTCTTATTGCCTCCACCTGAGGGAATTATGGGTTTCATAATGTTGAATCAAATCTTCAATATATATATATATATATATATATATATATATATATATATATATATATATATATATATATATATATATATATATATATAAGTGTTACTGTTCTCAGATTTTATATCTAAATTTCTCCTGCAGAGGGTTACTTACGTACTGTTATTTAGATATTTGAATGTATACTTAGATTTCACAACATCCTTTCTTTTCTTTTTATTTTCAAATGTATGTTACAATAAGTTGAATACTATGTGGCAAGAGAACCATCACCCTTGCCCTATCTCGACGGGGCTCGATGCTAAACCTCTTTTCCTCATTAGTTGATATGTTTAGTTTAGACATCTTCATTATTTATTCCCAACTCTGTAACTTGATTTCTAAAATTTTAATATATTTTAGGTTGTATTAAGTTAACTGTCTTCTATATGTTCCTTTTTTAACAGAAAATACAAAGTTTGTAGTATTACTTTCTTCTTTTTAATAACAGAAGAAAGGTTTACGTTTTTGTAATTTAGTTTACCAGATTTTCATCTTCTAGTTGTTAAGAAAACAATGTTCACTATACTATTTGACATTGTAGGCCAAATTTAAAAACATATTAGTAAAAATATAATCATTATTAATTTATTTCCTAAACTAATATTTGCATAACAAAATAAGTAACCAAAAAGTACTTTTCTCTATACTTTTCTTTTCTAGTGACTGATGGTTCCGCCCAACCTTGAGAGAGGCTATCATGTCCTATACTCCCCCCGTTCTCCTCTCCAGAGCCTTAGGTAGTAGAAAATATTAATTAGAAGATAGACCTTAGGATTGAAATCCAAACTATACTTCTCTTTCTTTACAGAGCTCCATTGGTTTCCTACAAGCTCTGGAGAACACTTCTCAACATACTGTTCTTAACCCTTATCACCTTTCTGAAAAAAACCCCTTCCCTCCTTCAAGATTTCCTTTTTATCCTTTTTGGGAACTAACTGTCAGAAATTGTCTCTAATTTTACTCTGGAATCTTGGAATCATTTACCATTCAGTTAAATTGTTTTTACTCAGGATAATTATCAATTTTATTTTATTATAAATGAAATCAATTTTCACTAACGAACAATCATATTTGTTAACTTTTAATAATTATAATGTATCATACAAGTTTTTCAAACATAATTAACATAAAATAGGGTGTTACATCTTCCCCCTCTAAGGCAAACACTGTCCCCAATGTTACTTCATGATTGAAAAAGTTCAGGATATGCCTCTATAATGAGATTTTCATCCTCCCAAGTAGCCTCCCTTGTGATAAAATGCTTCAGTTTCACCTTAACTTGGGGGATGACTTGCCACTAGAGTGCTATCTCTCTTTGATCAAGAATACACTGAGGCTCTGCCAGAAAATTTCCATCTAATTCTACATGTATACTCTGCCAATGTATCACATGCTTTGGGTCATGGATGTATTGTTTCAACTGTGATACATGGAACACATTATGCACCATTATATGACTAGGTAGAGCCATTCAATAAGGAACCAGGCCAATCCGTTCCAAAATTTGGAATGGTCCACAATACTTGGGAGCCAATTTGGCATAAGTATTCCACCTCAAAGTACTCCTCTTTGGCTTAATCCTTACATATACGTGGTCTCCAACCACAAATTCCCTGAAAGTTCTGTTTCGGTTAGCATATGCCATTTTCCGGTCTTAAGATGCCTTTAAGTTTTGTCTAATATTCTCACCTCACTTCCCATTTCCTCAAGCATGTCTGGTCCAAGCATCATCTTTGTTTCCAGGCTACTCCAATTTATGGGGGTCCGACATTGTCTTCCATACAATGCTTCAAAAGGACACATCTTGAGGGACTCTTGATAACCATTATTATAGGCAAACTCGACCAATTTCAGATACTCTTCCCATTTCGTAGCTTGTTTCATTACATACATGCACAAAATATCCTCCAAAACTTGATTCACCCTCTCTATTTTCCCATATGTTTGAGGATGGTAAGTGGTAATAAACTATATTTTTATTCCCAAGCCGATGAATGATGTTTTCTAGAAAGCTGATGTAAATTTTATATCTTGATCTGAGATACAAATTCTCAGAATATAGTGTAGTCTAAAATTTTATTTCATGAAGATATCAACAATTTTTGTTTTCTTGCTGGTTGACTAGACATGTATAAAATTAGCTACCTTGCTGATTCTATCCACCACCACCATGATTGAGTTGTTGTGTATTTTATTTGTCGGTAAGCCGGTGACAAAATCAAGGGAAATGACTTCCCATTTCCACTCAGATACAGGGATATGCTGAGGCAATCCTGTTGGATGTTGGTGTTCCACTTTGACCTGGTGGCACTCCAAGCACTTGGTCAGGTATACAACAATTTCTTTACACATCCATGGCCAAAAACAATCCTTCCTAATTGTTGTCAACATTTTTTGATATTCAAGATGTCCTGCATATGAACTCATATGATATTCATCCAGAATCATCCCTTTCAAGACCATTTGATTTAGAATACATATCTACTTTCAGTATAATAAGAGTTTTTTTATCATCAAGCCCATAATTTGATTTCTTTCCTTGCTTTTTTCCTTCTCTTTCTTGTTGCCATAGGAATGATATTTAGGGTCCTTGCTTGCTACCTCCACAATATGTTCCTGGAACTTAGACTCAACTTGGTTAAAATAAAGTTCACAAATGCAATGCAATTTTCTGCTTAAAGCATTAGCAACACGATTTTCCTTACCTTTTACATGTTGAATATAAAAAATAAATTCACTTAAAAATGCATTCCATCTTTCTTGGCGAGCATTTATATCATATTGTTTAAAATAGCTAGTTAAACTACTATGATCTATTCTTAGCACAAAACTTTTCCCCAACAAGTAATGTCTCCATACTTGCAAGGCATGCACTACTGCAGCTAGTTCTAGATCATATTTTGAATACCTTTCCTTGTGGTCTTTCAACTTTTTGGATTCGTATGTTATGACTTTACCTCCTTGGGTCAAACTGCTCCTACCCATTCCTTGCAGGCATCGGTGCATAATTCCAAATCCTTACTTGGGTTTGCTACTTTCAATACAGGGGAAGTAGTTATTAGCTCCTTCAATTGTTCAAAAATATTTTTACATTCTTGAGTCCACTTAAATACTCGTCCTTTCCGCTACAGAGAGGTAATAGGAAAAACAATTTTAGAGAATCTGTTAATGAACCGTCGGTAATAACTAGATAAACCCATGAATGAGCGTACACCTGGCACGTTCTTAGGAAATTTCCATTTCATAATCATTTTTATCTTTTCAAGGTCCATAGAAATCCCCTCAACAGATATCACGTGTCTCAGATACTAAATCTATTCCTTGTAGAAGTCACATTTACTAAATTTGGCGTAGAGTTGGTGTTCCCGTAACATTTTCAGCATTATGCGTAAATGTTCCTTGTGCTCTTCCATATTCTTAGAATAGATCAGTATATCCGTTGGTTCTTTTTACTGGGTAAACTAAAAAAGTATTTTATTATCAATCCAGGTTTATAAAACTTGGAAGCATGTCCAAAATATATGGATTTCAACTAGAGTCAATTTTAGAAGATGAATTATTGTATTTAAAGGAAATGCATATTACAAACATAAAAATTAACTAAATAATTTCTAATTCAATATGTAATAAGCAGAAGAAGAGGCTCCTAACTTAGGAGAACCAGAATGGCCTTCTCTACAATACTACTTCATGAAAAATAATCAAAATCACTAATGAACAATAGCTCAAGATGCATACAAGAATAATAGAAGAGGCTCCTAACTAAGGATATCCTTTTTGTTTTTCTTTATAAATTCATTCATAATTAATTCCATTGTTTGAAAACTCGAAAATCATAAAATCACTTTAAACAAAAGCATGAAAGATGAATTCTAGTTTCTATTCTCTGATCAGATAGAAGGATAATTTAACTTAAACACTGAGAAAAATCACATGAAAACTAGAATTTAGATTAATATTCATTACCAAACATAACACATTATCATACATATAATTAACTGATTTGAACATGAAGAAAAACTAGTTCATGAAATTTCAACTAAATTAACGAGAAAGTGCACTTAGCTCGATGTAGGGGCCCTCCACCCTTGCCTCACACAATGAAAGTAATTCTCAGCTACTGAAACTAAATTAAGAATTCACCATATAGAACAATAGAAAGAATATAGAACTGGTTCGTCAATTAATTCACAAAGTTCAGAAATATCAAAGTGAAATCATAAAAATCCTACATGTTCATGCCTTCAATGTTCTTGGCTTAAATAGAAAAAATATGAAACAAACTTAAAATATGAAACAAACTTGAATAAAATGTATCTAACAGAATTGTGTATCCTTATCCCATCTATCTTGGTCAATGTCATCCATCCAATCACTCAAAATCTGGAAAATACCATAAAATACTAAATTTGGCCTATTTCCTAGGAATTTCCTGAATGACAAGTCCTATTTGACCAACTTTGACCAGGCCTATTTTAGCTTGGTTTGATTAAACCAATAGGTACACGTCCATCCTTAGTTCCTAATATTTCTAGATATGTGCTCAGCTCATTCCTAGGTTTCTTGCAACTATGAGTTCAATGAATCCATTACGTGAATTTTTAGTCTTGTCAAAAAATGCACTTAAAATCCATTTTTTGTAAAAACATCTAAAATTTCAAAATATAATTTATATAACTGAGTAGTCATGAATTGGTCAAAATAGGGTGTATATGGATGGTATATGGATATATATCATGGAAATTAAGTGTATTTAATTAAGAAAAATTCGATCAAAAACGAGGGCCAACATCTCCCCCTTGTTGATTTACAAGCATATCCTCATGCTTTCTTCTTTCTCTTCGACCTTTTGAGCTATTATGTAGACACTGTACCTGATCCAAATGCCCCTTACTATGCTTCTTGCAAAATACAATCAATCCCTTTGTATTGTTCTCCATTGTAGATTGAAGCCATGGCTTTATGTCTCTCATACTTGTATTTCCATCTGTTTTTCTCATTAAGCCACCTGTAATCTTATTTTGAAAGAAAGGTATTCTTTGTTTTAATTTTTCCAACTTTCTCATTCAACTTTTCATTTTCCTTGATTAGTTTTGCATTTTTTTTCTTCTATGTCTTGTTTTCCTTATTCAAATGCCTTTCTAGAATTCTGCTCACCTCTAATTGATTTGTTAACTCCTTTATTTTGATAAGGTGTGTCTCTTTCTCTTCTTCTCTTGTGTCTTTGGAAAATGAGGTGGCTTCTACTTCAACATTTTTAGAGTATGAATATCTCTCCAATGTCTTTTCATAGGCTTATTTTTGCAATCTTTCAGTGATTTCATCAACTTGTTTTATTGTGGGAGGTGTTTCAACAATTTGTAATTCATGGTATTTCTCTTTACTACTCGTTTCTCCAGGACTTTTTCTCCTATGTCTCCTTAGAATAGATAGAAAATATGTTTCTCTCTCAACCATGATAGTATCATGTTGCTTCTTGGACGTTGTCCTATAATAGAGAGGTTATTTCATTATGCTTCTTGTCTCATGAACTGGTTTAAACTTCTCCGCTATGATTTGTTTGTCAAAATGATGTTGAGCTAAAAACTCTTTCCACAATATAGCCTTGGTTTTCATTTGGCATTCTACAAGAATTTTGATAAGTCCCTAGTGGTATATTTGTGCTTCCTTGGTTTTAGTTTCATTCCTCACATTATCTATCATTTTAACCAAATTTTGGAGAACAAGTATGGTAAATTGACTTTCAATTGTCCCTTTATATGCTCGACCAATCTAATATGATAAAGGTGCACTACACTATGGCTGATGTCACATGTGAAAAATCTCTGAATAATTAACACCAATTCTGCCCATGGCTCACTAAACCACTCCCTCTCGATGCCCTTTGTCCTATCAAATGATCCTTTCCTATTCTTTTCCAAAAATAAATTCCACCCTTTATCTTTGAAGTGTAAGCCATTATGATATTGTTCACCTGATAATGGAAGATCTAAAGCCCGAGAAATGAATTCTGGTTTTAATGGAATAACTAGGTTCCATACCATGGTTTGTTCCCGTGCATAATTGTTTATGAACTCCTTGGTGATACTTTCATTGTTCCCATTAAATTTTTGGAGGAATACTATTATTCCAGCTTGATATAGTTTTTCTATGGTCTCTTTTTCCCAATGATCTATCTGGAAATCATTTTGTTCTACTTTGGTAGCCATATGCTCTGAAATCAAATTTATATAACCTTGCACTTTCAACATTCTCATCTTTAAAATAAAAATTTATGCACACGTGTGTGTATATATATATATATATATATATATATATATATATATATATATATATATATATATATATATATATATATTTGTTGACTTATTCATGCATTTTGTTCATGATGATAAGGCTTACCTCTTCTCTAATGCCCCTAAAAAAGAAATGAAATTAGTCTTCCTCAACCTCTGTTCTTCTACAAAAATGAGCCCATTGCTTCCAAAAATTGATAAAAACAAAAACAAATTATATAGAAAGATCATAAAACATTGTAAATTTTTTTTTTATTACACTATATCTTATTTTATATTCCCTATTTTATCATTTTTTTTTTTAAATCTCCTCTTTTTTGGTGTAGAATTCTCTGCCTCTAAGATGAAATTTACTGTGTAAAAATTAGAAAATTCATCCCACAATGTCCTTCTACTCTTCGAATTCATACTTAATACTTCTTATATAGAGACAAATTCTCATTGTGCATTCAAAATGAAACAATTTAGGGTCACTGTTTGTATAAAACAATCAAAAAATGGCTCATTGTGTTTTCCAAAAATTTACCCATCATGTAAAACTTTGTTTTAAAATATGTGACAATTTCGTGGTTGTGTGTAGAGGAATTAAATTTTGTTTTACCTGCTTTGGAATAATCTCCAAGATTTATATGAGTTCAACCTCGTATTCCTGTGTTTTCAAAATACCACTTATGTTAAAACTCCTCTTTGACATCTCAAGATCATGATGTTTTAACAGGTGGCAGAGTTGGACTAAACGACAGCATAAACTTGAACTTATAACTTGGAGTTTAAACTCTTGTTTAACAAGGCAATCTGAGTTTTATTTATTCCTAATATCTGCTCATCAATAAGGAAAATCTGTTGTCAGCCCTTACCTATTCTCTCCATGAGATTTCTGCAATTTGTTGGAGTGTTTGATCAACACAACAGACATATATCTCAACCTGTAATCTTTGTTAAAATTAATGCCCCCTCTTCTTATTTCTCCACGTCTCCTTTTCTCTTTCTTATGTTACTCCTTCTCGGCTTAATTTTCTTTGTTTTCTTCACAACCTCCTCTGCGTTTTCTCAACTATTTTGTTCTTCACGAGGTGTTTGAATGTGTGTCGATGGTTTTCACAACGTCGATTTCCTTTCTCTGAGCCTGGTAATTTTCATGATGGTGAAAGAGAATGCAACAGAAAGGTATGTTTGTTTTAATGGCAGAGGCTTTCACTATTTGCACAGGGTTTGGTTTGTGGCACAACACTGTGTTTTTGAAAATATGTTGACTATTTCTCATATGCCACCTCTTGACATGGATGCCTCTGTGGCTTCGTTTCTCTGACTTGCATGACGTCCTTTCTCCACTATGTATGCATACGTCTTGTCACCATATCCCACGTTATTTTCTATTCCGTTCTTCACTCATAGCCACCTTCATTGATTTACATGCCCATAACTTACTTTTAATGCATCATAATTCATGTCCCTTGTTACATTATTTTTTAATTTCACACTTAGTTTTTGTCATTTTCATTGTGTGCCCATTCCATACCTTAGCCTTTTTTCATATGATATATTTGCATATTACGCTTTATAGCTTCGGTTTCAATATTTTTATTATTTAATTTAATTTTAAAATAGCCCTAGAATGGTTATTTTTAAAATTAAATTTTCTAATATGACACTAACCTTTGTTGTTTTTGTAGGTCAACAAGAATTCAAATATTGAGCCTTTAATTTTTTATCCAAATGCTTAAAAAATGATTAGGATTAATGTGATGGTTTAAAAAAAAATGATTGGAATTAATGTGATGCTATATGGAATGATGGTTAATGTATAAGGTTAAATGTAGGAAAGCGATAATGAATAGCAATAGGATTATAATGAATATTATTAAGATGGGTAGGAAAATGAAGGTACTATTTTGAAATGTAGGTAGGATATAGGTAAAATGTAATTGAATGCATATCAAGCTAAATTATTCTTAACAGTTTCCATAATTAAAAAAAAAAATCGAGATTTTAAGAGAAAACTATTTTTCACTTACTGTACTTGTACTCCCATAAATAGCTTGATTGTCAATACTATTCAATGATGTCGTCTAGTGAAGATACTAGTTGATGGTTGACAATGTCTTACATTATTCCAAGATATATTGAAAAGTAGAGACTTATTTCTTCTTTCATGTGCATCCGATATTGATTCAGGATATTTGAATGTTGATGTTGTTAAGGTCCCTTCTGAAATTTGTAATTGATGTTTCAAGTCCCTTCTGACATGTACTTCAGGCTTGAATATTGATGTTGTTCAGGTCCCTTCTGTAGTAATATTATAAATAATGTCTTAGGTCCCTTTTGACATGTAATTTTCATCAATGTTTCAGGTTTCTTCTGTCAGGTAATTCAGGTTCCTTCTGCACAATATTTTCAATGATGTCTCAAGTCCCTTCTACATAATATTTTCAATGATGTATCAGGTCCCTTATGTCATTTAATTCAGGTTCCTTCTACAATACAGCTTCTCAGACTATTTGCATAGTTTTATTTTGAACTTCCCCCTTGTTGATGTTAAGACTTGTCTTGAAGCCTTGCGTGTCTTGGAGGATTAATTCTGCAAAATCATACTGAAGTAAAAAAACAAAACAGAATAGAGAATTCATACTGGCAAAAAAAGTTGGTTTTCCGATATGAATTCTAGCTTGTATTGTGCCAATCTCCTGGATATTCACAACCAAACTCTTTTATTATTTATTATTTATTTATTGATATTTTTTTTAATAATTTTTTTTATTCCTATAGAAGTAAGGAAGGAATATTATGATGTTCCATTATTTCCATATTAGTTTATATTGAAATTATTTTCAGAAAAATCCTCTTTATTGATAGGCTTATTGTAGACTTTAAGCCTATGTCCATTAACTAAAAATTAAATTGACACTTCATCTATTATTTTCATTTTGACTGCTCCATTGTCGAAGATCTCTTCTATCTCATATGGCCCAAGACAATGAGTTGTAAACTTTTCTTTGAAATATTTAAACTTGGAGTCAAGCAATAGTGCCCAGCCTCCCTTTTGAAAAAAATTATCCTTGATGAATCAATCATGCCAATTTATTCTCTTCTCTTGAATTAGAGAGGTATGATCCACTGCTTGCTGTCTGATTTCATCCAACTCATTTAATTGAATCACTCATTGCTGTTTTTCTTCTGATAGTTCCATTCCAAATTCTGCTGCAAGTTTATATTTATGTATTTGAAATTTTATGGGTAACAAGACTTCCCTACCATATACCAACTGAAATGGACTAAATCCAGTTGTGTTATTCAATGTGATCCTGTATGTCTATAGTGCATCTCTTAACTTTTCCAACCATTATTTACTATTCATCTGCATAGTTTTGTCATGATATTCTCGAAAAATTTGTTAGTGGACTCCACTTGTCTATTTTCTTGGGGATGGTATAGAGTAGATTTTCTGTGTTTAATCTTGTACATTTTGTAATATCCATTACAAGCTTGAAGGTGAATTGTGCTCCTTGTTCTGTAAAAAATTGCCTCCGAACTCGAAGCCTTACAAATATTTCTTCAAATAGAAAAGAAACCATTGTTTCTTCTATTTATTTTGCCACTTCCTTTACCTTCACCCACTTAGTAACATAATCTTTACATACTAGGATGTACTTATTTCTTTTTGATGGTGGGTTTCTTAGTCCCAGAAAGTCTAGAGCCCATTACTTGTTTCTTTAATGGCATTTCATTTGATACCACAGGTCTTCTAGTCCTTTGTGCTAGTTGTGACATCTTTTAACATACGCTTTGGAATACTTGAAGATTGTTGGCCAGTTGTAGCCAAGTTTTAGCACTTGCTATACTGTCCTCTTGTCTGCAAAATGACCACAACATGGATCGTCATGACATGCTTTCAAATTATCTAGAATATAATCTTCTCTAACACATTTTCTTATTAATAGATAAAAAATAGCTTAAAAGAGGTCATTATTAAGGCAACTATATCTAGAAATTTCTCTCGTTATCTTTATTTTATGTCACTATTGACTCATCTTCTTTTGTTGTTGCATAATCGAGTCAAGGGTTCGACTCTTACTCCACCGCTTCTAAGTTCACAGGTATGCCTAGACTCTTTAACACACTCCTTTCTCCTTTGCATATTTTTTTTTGTTGAGGGTGAAACACTCCTGGTGTGTAGGGCGCCACATGGCCATGGTTGTGCCTACATGAAAATATCTTACTTCCCGAGATCTTGATATTCAATAAGGTTTTCTGTGCTGGTTACTTACTCAACTTGGTTCAAGGTGCCTCCATTATGGTTTAGAAATTCCTGCATGAACTATTCCTTTTAGAATTTCAAGGATTTCAAGCTTGAACTAGTTTATTTGACGATTGATAGTTTAATGTATTTTCTTGAGATTCAGAATTCAGAATTTAATTGTATACTGGAGATTTTAGAATTTCGAGCTATATATTTTGGTTAAGAAACTTCATCAAGAAATTTTTAATCTGTCAATTTTGAGTTGTTTACTTATTTTCCTGTTTTGTTTAGTAATTATAATGGTAAACACATAAACTCTTATTACCTCCTCTTGAGGGTTTATGTTTCTCAGCAGGGAATTCTGGGTTTCATAATGTTGAATCAACTCTTCTATATGTGTGTGTGTGTGTGTGTGTGTGTGTGTTACTTTTCTCAAGTTTTCTATCTAAATTTATCCTATAGAGGGTTACTTATATATTGTTATTTAGATATTTGAATGTATACCTAGATTTCACAACCTTCTTTATTTTCTTTTTCTTTTCAAATGTATGTTGCAGTAGGTTGAATATTAAGTGGCCAGAGGACCACCACCCCTGCCCCATCTCCATGGTGTTCATCGGTAAACTTGTGTTTCTCATTAGTTGATATGTTTAGTTTAGACATCTTCATTATTTATTCCCAACTCTATAACTTGGATTCCTGAATTTTAATAGATTTTAGACTGTATGAAGATAATTTTTTTCTATCTGTTTCTTTTTTAAAAGACAAAGTTTGTAGTACTACTTGCTTCCTTTGAATAACACAAGAATATTTTACATTTCTGTACTTTAGTTTACTATATTTTCATCTTCTATATTTTAATAAAACAAGGTTAACTGTAGTATTCGACATTGTAGGTCAAATTTGTAAACAGATTAGTATAAATCTAATCATTGTTAATTTCTTTCTTAAACTACTATTTGCATAAAAAAATAAGCAACCAAAAATTACTAATGTTTGTCCTTCTCTTTTCCAGTAACTGAGGGTTCCGCCCAAACTTGAGAGAGGCTATCATGTCCTGTACTCCCCTTGTGCTCCTCTCCAGAGCGTTAGGTACTAGACAATATTAATTAGAAGAGAGACCTCAGGATTACAATCCATCCTATATTTCTCTCAGCTTATAGAGCTCCATTGGTTTCCTACCATATCTAGAAAACTCTTCTCAAAATACTATTATTATCCCTTAGTATTTTTCTGAACAAAACCCCTTCCCTCCTTCAGGATTTCCATTTGTATCCTTTTTGGAAATTAATTTTCAGAAATTGTCTCTACATTTACTATGGAATCTTGAAATCATTTACCACTCGATTAAATGATTTTTAATTAGCATAATTATCAATTTTCTTTTATTATTAATAAAATCAATTTCTGCTAAGGAACAATCATATTTGTTAACTTTTAATAATTCAAATGTATCATAAAATTTTGTTAAACATAATTGAAATAAAATAGGGTGTTACTTCTTCCCCCTCTAAGGCAATCACCATCCCCGGAGTTACTATATCATTGAAGCAGTTCAAGATATGCCTCTCTAATGAAATTTTCATCCTCCTAGGTAGCCTCCTCTGGGCTAAAGTGATTCGATTGCACCTTAACTTGGGGCATGACTCACCTCTATAGAATTATTTCTCTCTGATCGAGAATAAACTGGGGCTCTACCAAAAGCTCACCATCCGGTTCTACATGTATATTTTTCCAATGTATCACATGCTTTGGGTAATGGATGTATCATTTCAACATTGATAAATGGAACAGATTGTGCACCATGATATGACTAGGTAGACCCAGTCGATAAGCCACCGAGCCAATCCGTTCCCAAATTTGGAATGGTGTGCAATACCTAGGAGAAAATTTGGCACAAGTATTCCACCTCAGAGTACTCCTCTTTGGTTTAATCCTTACATATACATGGTCTCCCACAACAAATTTCTTGAAAGTTCTATTTCGGTCTACATATACCATTTTCCAATCTTGATTTTCCTTTAAGTTTTTTCTAATCTTTCTCATCTCACATTCCATTTCCTCAATCATGTCTGGCCCAAGCATAATCTTCATTTCCGGGCTACTCCAATTTATCAAGGTTCGATATTGTCTTCCATACAATCCTTCAAAAGGACTCATCTCGAGGGACTCTTGATAACCATTACTATAGGCAAAAATGACCAAGTGTAGATACTCTTCCCACTTTGTAGGTTGTTTCATTACGTAAATGCGCAACATATCCTCCAAAACTTGGTTCACCCTCTCTGTTTGCCCATATGTTTGAGGATGGTAAGTGGTACTAAACTGTGTTTTTGTTCCCAATATGGTGAATAATTTTTTCCAGAAAGCTAATGTAAATTTTACATTTCAATCCGAGATAATAATTCTCTGAATATAGTGCAGTCTAAAATTTTCTTTCATGAAGATATCAACAATCTGTATTGTCTTATGGGTTTTCTGGACATGTATAAAATGATCTACCTTGTTGAGTCTATCCACCACCACTATGATTGAGTCGATGTGTCTTTTATTTCTCAGTAACCAGTTGATCGAATCAAGGGAAATGATTTCCCATTTCCATTCAGGTATAGGGATAGGCTAAAGAAAACCTGTTGGATATTGGTGTTCCAATTTGACCTGCTGGCACTCCAAGCACATGGTCAGGTATACAACAATGTCTTTACGCATCACCAGCCAAAAATAATCCTTCCTAATTGTTGTTAACATCTTTTTGATATCTAGGATGTCTTGTATAGGAACTCCTATGATATTCATCCAGAATCAACCCCTTCAAGCTCATTTGATTCAGAATACATATCTTCTTTCAGTATAATAAGGGTTGTTTATCATTAAACTCATAATCTGATTTCTTTCCTTGATTTTCTCCTTCTCTTGCTTGTTTCCATAGGAATTGATATTCAGGGTCCTTCCTTGCTGCCTCCACAATCTATTCCTGAAACTTATACTCAACTTGGTTAAAATAAATTTCATAAATGCAATGAAATTTTCTACTTAAAGCATTAGCAACATGGTTCTCCTTACCTTTTACATGTTGAATATAAAAATCAAATTCAGTTAAAAATGCATTCCATTTTTCTTGACGAGCATTTAGTTCAGATTGTTTAAAATAGCTAGTTAAACTGCTACAATCGGTTCTTAGCACAAACATTTTCCCCAGAAGGCAATGTCTCCATACTTGTAAGGCATGCACTACTATAGCTAGTTCTATATAATAGGTAGAATAATTTTCCTCATGGTCTTTCAAATTTCTCGATTCGTATGCTATGACTTTACCTCCTTGGGTCAAAACTGCTCCTACCCCTTCCTTGCAGGCATCAATGCATACTTTGAAATCCTTACTTAGGTCTGCTACTTTCAATATAGGGGAAGTAGTTAGTAGTTCCTTCAATTTTTCAAAAATATTTTGAAATTATTGAGTCCACTTAAAGACTCATCCTTTCCGCTATAGAGAGGTAATAGGAAAAACTATTTTAGAGAATATGTTAATGAACCATCGGTAATAACCAGCTAAACCCATGAATGTACGTACGTCTGGCACATTCTTAGGAAATTTCCATTCCATAATCATTTTTATCTTTTCAAGGTCCACAGAAATCCCCTCAACAGATATTACAAGTCCTAGATACTGAATTTTCTCCTTGTAGAAGTCACATTTACTAAATTTGGCGTAGAGCTAGTATTCCCGTAACATTTTCAGCACTATGCGTAAATGTTCCTTGTGCTCTTCCATATTCTTAGAATAGATCAGTATGTTTTTTGGCTCTATTTACTGGGTAAACTAATGCAAGTATTTTATTATCAATCCGGGTTTGTAAAACTTGGAAGCATGTCCAAAATATATGGATTTCAGCTACAGTCAATTTTAGAAGATGAATTATTCTATCTAAAGGAAATGCATATTACAAATATAAAACTTAACTAAATATTTTTTTATTCAATGTGTAATTAGTAGAAGAAGAGGATCCTAACTTAGGAGAACCAGGCTTACCTTATCTACAATACTACTTCATGAAGAGAAATAAAAATCACTAATGAACAATAGCTCAATATGCATAAAAGAATAATAGAAGAGGCTCCTAACTAAGGACGTCCTTGATGTCATTATTTATCAATTCATTCATCATTAATTCCATTGTATGAAAACTGGAAATTTAGAAAATCACTTTAAACGAAAGCAAGAAAGATGAATTCTAGTTTCCATTCTCTGATCAGATAGAAGGAGAGTTTAACTTAAACATCAATTTGACCCTTCATATGTAGATTAGAATTTATATTAAGATTCATCAGCAAACATAACATATCATCATACATCTAACTAATCGATTTAAACATGAAGAAAAACTAGTTCATGAAATTTCAACTAAATTAACCAAAAAGTGCACTTAGCTCGGTGTGGGGGCCCTCCACCCTTGCCTCACACACTGAAAGTACTTCCAAGATACTAAAACTAAATCAAGCACTCACCATATAGAACAATAGAAAGAATATAGAATTGGTTCTTCAATTAACTCACAAATTTCAGAAATATCAAAGTGAAATCATACAAATTCTACATGTTCATGCCTTCAATGTTCTTGGCTTAAATAGAAAAATATGAAACAAAATTGAATAAAATGTCTCTAACAACCATTTCTATCCTTATCCCATCTATATTTTTCTCGCTCATTCATCCAATCATTCAAAATGTGGAAAATCCCATAAAATAGTAAATTTTGCCTACTTCCTAGGGATTTCCTAAATGACATGTCCTATTTGACCAACTTTGATCGGGCATGTTTTAGCTCGCCTTGACAGAACCAATAGGTACACGTCCATAATTTGTTCCCAATATTTCTAAATATGTTCTTACCTTGTGTCCATGTGTCCTACAAGTATGAATTCAATGAAGCCATTATGGGAATTTTTAGTCCTGTCCAAAAATGCACTTAAAATCCATTTTTTGTAAAAACATATAGAAATTGAAAAACATAATTTATATACCTGAATATGCATAACTTGGTCAAAATATGGTGTATATGGATGGTATATGGATGGATAAAAATCGAGGGTCAACACCTCCTCCTTGCTGATTTACAAGCATGTCATCATGCTTGCTTCTTTCTCTTGGACCCTCTAAGCTCTGATGTAGACATTGTACCTGATCTTGATGCCTCTTGATGTGATGCTTGCAGAAGACAATAAATCCCTTTTTATTTTTCTCCCTTGTATATTTAAGCCTATGTCTCATTAAACCACTCCCTCAGGATGCCCTTTTTCCTATCAAATGATCCCTTCCTATTCTTGTCTAAAAAGAAAATCCACCCTTTATCTTTGAAGTGTAAGCCCTTATGATATTTTCCCCTGGCAGTGGAAGATATAAAGCCCGAGAAATGAATTCTGGGCTTAATGAAATAACTAGGTTCCCAACCATGGTTTTTTCCTGTGCATAATTGAATATGAACTCCTTGGTGATACTTTCATTGTGCCCATTAAATTTTTGGAGGAAGCCTATTAGTCCAATTTGATATAATTTTTATATGGTCTCTTTTTTCCAATGCTCTATCTGGAAATCATTTGGCTCTAATTTGGTAGCCATATGTTCTAAAAACCCATTTCTACAACCTTGCATTGTCAACATTCTCATCTATAAAATAAAAATTTATGCACACATATATATCTTTGTTGACTTATTCATGCATTTTTCTCATGATGATAAGGCTTACGTCTTCTCTGATGCCCTTGAAAACAAAATGAAATTAATATTCTTCAACCTATATTCTTCTACAAAAATGAGCCCATTACTTCCAAAAACTAATAAAAACACAAAAAAATTATATAGAAAGATTCTAAAGACATTGTAAAAATGTTTTTATTACTCTAACTCTTTTTTTCTATTCTCTGTTTTATCAATTTTTTTTTTTAAATCTCCTCTATTTTGGTGTAGAATTATCTGCCTCTAAGATGAAATTTATTGTGTAAAAATTACCAAATTCATCCCACAGTGTCCTTCTACTCTTCGAATTCATACTTAATCTCTACAGAGAAAAATTCTCATTGTGCATTCAAAATGAAACAATTTAGGCTCAATGTTTCTATAAAACAATCAACAAATGGCTCAATGTGTTTTTCAAAAATTCACCGACAGTGTAAAAATATGTTTTAAAATATGTGACAACTTCATGGCTTTGTGTGGAGGAATTCAATTTTTTTTACTTGCTTTGGAACAATCCTGAAGATCCTCTGAGTTCAACCTCATATTCCTGCGTTTTCACAATGCCACTTCTGTTAAAACTCCTTTTTGACATCTCAAGATCCTCATGTTTTAATAGGTGGTAGGATCAAGCTAAACTATGGAAGAAAATGGAAGTTATAATTTGGAGTTGTAACTCTTGTTCAACAACACAATTTGAGTTTTGTTTATTCCTAAGATATTATCATCGATGAGGAAAATCTGGAGTCAATGCTTACCTATTCTCTCCACGAAATTTCTGCAATTTTTTGGAGTGTTTTATCAACGTAACCGACATATATCTCGACAAGTAATCTTCGTTAAAATAAATGTGCCCTCTTCTTATTTCACCATGCCTCCTCAACTATTTCTTTTGCTATTCCTTCTCGGCTTAAGTTTCTCTGTTTTCTTCATAGCCTCCTTTGTGTTTTCTCAACAATTTCGTTCTTCATGAGGTATTTGAACGTGTGCCAATGGTTTTCATAGTGTCGACTTCCTTTCTCTGAGCCTGGTAATGGTCATGATGGTGAAAGGGAATGCAACACAGAGGTCTTTTTTTTTAATGGCTGAGGCTTTCGTTAGTTGCACAGGGTTTTATTTGTGGCACAACACTGTGTTTTTGAAAATATGTTGACCATTTCTCATATGCCGACTCTTGACTCAGATGGCTCTGTGGCTTCGTTTCTCTGACTTTCATGATGTCCTTTCTCCACGGTGTCTGCATACGTCTTGTCAAGATATCCCACATTGTTTTATATTATTTTCTTCACTCATAGCCACCTTCATTGCTTTACATGCCAATACCTTAGTTTTCATGCATCATAATTCATGTCCTTCGTTGCATTTTTTTTTCATTTCATACTTGGGTTTTTTCATTTCCATTGTGTGCCCATTCCATACCTTAGATTTTTTTGATATGATATATTTTCATATTATGCTTTATAGCTTAGGTTTCAATCGTTTTATTGTTTAATTTAATTTTAAAATGACCCTAGAATGGTCCTTTTTAAAATTAAATTTCCTAATATGACATTAACCTTTATTGTTTTTGTAGGTCAACAAGAATTCAAAAATTGAGCCTTTAATTTTTTATCCAAATACTTAAAAAATTATTAGGATTAATGTGATGGTTTAAAAAAAATGATCATAATTAATGTGATGGTATATGGAATGATGGTAAATGTATAAGGGTAAATGTAGGAAAGGGTTGATGAATAGGGATAGGATTATAATGAATATGATTATGATGGGTAGGAAAACGAAGGTAGTGTTTTGAAATGTAGGTAGGATATAGGTAAAATATAATGGAATGCATATCAAGATAAATTATTCTTAAGAATTTCTAGAATTTTTTTAAAAAAATCGAGATTTTAGGAGCAAAATTTTTCTCACATACTGTACTTGTACTCCCGTAAATAGCTTGATTGTCAATACTACTAAATGATGTCCTCTGGTCAAAATAATACTTGATGGTTGACAATGTCTTTCATTATTCCAAGATATATTGAAATGTTGATATGTAGAGACTTATTTCTGCTTTCATGTTTTCACATCTGATATTGATTTAGGATATTTGAATTTTGATGTTGTTTAGGTCCCTTCTGCAATTTGTAATTGATGTTCCAGGTCCTTTCTGACATGTACTTGTTCAGGTCCCTTCTACAGTAATATTATAAATAATGTTTCAGGTCCCTTCTGACATGCAATTTTCAACAATTTTATCAGGTTTCTTTTGTGATGTAATTTAGGTTCCTTCTGCACAATATTTTCAATGATGTCTTAGGTCCCTTCTGCATAATATTTTCATTGATGTGTTAGGTCCCTTCTCTCATGTAATTCAAGTTCCTTCTGCAATACAATTGCTCAAACTATTTGCATAGTTTTATTCTGAACACCCCCCTTGTTGATGTTAAGGCTTGTCCTCAATTCTTCCATGTCTTTGAAGATTAATTATGAAAAATCATATTGAAGTAAAAAAAAAAAATTACAGAATTTGTATTTCCCAAACAAGTTGGTTTTCCAATACGAATTCAAGTTTGTATTGTGCTAGTCTCCTACATTTTCACAACCAAACTATTTTATTATTATTTTATTTATTTATTTATTATTTATTTATAATTTTTTTTATTCTTCTGGAAGTAAGGAAGCCATATTATGTTGTTCAATTATTTCCATATCAGTTTATGTTGAAATTATTTTTTGAATCCTCTTTATCGATATGTTTATTGTAGACTTCAAGCCTATGCCCATTAACTAAAAATTAAATTGAAGCTTCATCTATTGTTTTTATTTTGACTATTCCATTGTCAAAGATCTCTTCTATCTCATATGGGCCAAGCCAATGAGTTGTAAAATTTTCTTTGAAATATTTAAACTTGGTTTCAAACAATAATGCCTAGTCTCCCTTTTGAAAAACATTATTCTTGATGAATTGATCATACCAATTTATTCTCTTCTCTTGCACTAGAGAGGTATGATCCACTACTTGTTGTATTATCTCATCTAGTTCATTTAATTGAATCACTCATCATTGTTTTGCTTTAGATATTTCCATTCTAAATTCTGCTGCAAGTTTATACGTATGTATTTGAAATTCTATGGGTAACAGGACTTCCTTACCATATACCAACTAATATGGAGTGAATCCAGTTTTGTTCTTCCATGTGATCCTATATGCCCATAGTGCATCTCTTAACTTTTCTGATTAGTATTTTATATTCATATGCACAGTTTTTGTCATGATATTCTCCAAAACTTTGTTAGTGGACTACACTTGTCCATTTTCTTGGGGATGGTACGAAGTAGATTTTTTGTGATTGATATTGTAATTTTTTGTAAGATCCCTTACAAGCTTGGAGGTGAATTGTGCTTCCTATTCTGTAACATTTTTTCTCAAAACTCCAAACCTTACAAATATTTCTTCAAATAGAAAAGAAACCACTATTTCTTTTGTTTCTCTTACCACTACCTTTGCCTCCACCCACTTAGTAACATAATTTGTACATACTAGGATGCACTTCTTTCCTTTGATGGCTAGTTTATTGGTCCCATAAATTCTAGAGCCCATTGCTCAAATGGTTCTATGAGTACTTGTAGCTTTATTGGCATGTCATCTGATACTGCATGTCTTCCAGTTCTTTGGGAGTTGTCACATCTCTTAACATAGGCTTTGGAATCCTTGAAGATTGTTGGCTAGTGGTAGCCAAGTTTGAGCACTTTGTACGATGTTTGCTTTTTTTCAAAATTACCACCACATGGCTTGTCATGACATGATTTCAAAATATCTAGAATCACATATTCTTTAACACATTTATTAATAGATCAGAACTAGTATAAAAGAGGTCACCATTGACCCAATTATATCTAGCACTTTCTCTATTTATATTTATTTTATGTTTATTTGTGTACTGGGATGGTAGTATTCCAGATGATAAATAGTTGGCTACATATGAAAACCATAGAGTTTTAATAGTTATAAAGAATATATGTTCATCTGGGGAATTATTTGAAATAGGATTTGGACCACCGGGTAAATGAAGCCTTGATAAAAAGTTTTCTACTTGATTATCCTTATCTGGTCAATCGTGTATAGTGATGTTAAATTCTTTTATCAATAACAGCCATCTAGTAATTTTTCCATTTTTAATTGCTTTGTTCATTAAGTATATTATGGCTGAATGATTTGTGTGAATCAATACTTGATAACCTATTATGTAATGCCTAAACTTATTAACTGCATGCACTACAACTAACATTTCTTTTTCTTTAACTGTATAATTCAATTCTGTCAGTGTTAAAAATTTTCTTATGAATTATATGGAATAATTAAACTAGTTCTCTTTCCGTCCAAGTGATGTTCCTATAGTTGTGTCAGATGCATCAGTAGATATATGAAATGGAAATGACCAATTTGGTCCTCGAATAATGGGTGCAACTGACAATTTTTCTTTTAATATTTCAAATGAATTTTGACAATTATTTTTCCATTGGAATGCAATATCTTTTGCAAGTAACTTGAATAGAGATAGAGCTATTTTGCTGAAATTTTCAATGAATCTCCTATAATAGCCTCCATATCCCAAGAAACTTCTTACTTCCTTTTTTGTTGTGGGTGGAATTAAATTCACAATGACTTGTATTTTTTCTTGGTCCACCTTGATTCCTGAAGAAAAGATATGGTGTCCCAACACTACCCCCTTAGTTAACATCATAAATCATTTTTCATTACTGAGAGATAGATTTCTCTCTATGCATATTTTCAAAACATTTTCAATATTTTTCAAATAATCATCAATTTTTCCACCATATACAGTGAAATCATCCATGTAGACCTCTACACATTCATGGATTAGATTAGAAAATATTGCAAGGACTAATATCTTAAAAGTGGCAGGTGCATTACATAACCCAAAGGGACAAGCATTATATGAATATTTTCCCCATGGAAAAGTAAATGTTTTTTTATCTCGGTCTTCCAATGCTATCTTAATCTAATTGTATCCACTAAATCCATCAAGAAAATAAAATAATTTCTTCGCAACTAATGAATCTAGTACTTGATCAATAAATGGTAAAGGGAAATGATATTTTAATGTGGCTTTATTCCCCATGTGCAATAATCATACTTCCTGATCTTCATCTAGTGAAGGCATATGTTGTGGCTTTAAGCTGCTCCGAAATATCAGGTTCTGAGATGAAAAGGTCTAATAGATCCTCATTTTCTTCCTCTTCTCTAAAATTATAGACTTGATTAACACTGAGAAAATATTTAGATTCCTGTTCTTCTTGTTTATCAAGCCATGATAATAAAGGAGATTGTGTCAGAGGATAGAGTGTAACATGTTTCCTTTCATCCCCATGTGCAATAATCATACTTCCCGATCTTCATCTAATGAAGGAATATGTTGTGGCTAACCATGGTCTGCCTAGAATTAAAGGATGGTATACTAAATTTGTTTTTGGCTACAAAATGAGGAAGTCTACAGGATACTCCCATGAATCCAGAGAGAATGATATCTTCTAATATTCCTTCTCGTACAAATTTAGATATGTCTGCAAGCTCTAAAATTGTAGTAGTAGGTCTAATATTGTTCAAGTTCAAATGTTTCATAGTATTTATAGTCATAACATTTATAGCTTCTCCTAAATATATTAAATTCTTCAATTCATCCAAAATATCAAATTCAGGCAGAGGCATTGAAATTTTCAGTTGTACTAACCTCTCTTGATAGGGTGGTGTTTGAGTCATAATAGATTTTCCTTTCTAAATTTTATTTTATGGATGAGATTTTTGAGTTTGTTCTCCTTACTATGTTTGTTCTTCTATGATTGGGGGAGAGTATTCATGTAACACTTTCCCAGACCTTAAGTGGACATCCTATATGGGAAGAATATAATATGTAGGAAATTATGTTGCTTCTTCCACATTGTATGATGTTTTATCCACTTTGTGAGTTGGATTAGCTACTTGTTGATCTAGAAATTGTGTTGGTCTAAGAAGTGGTATGGTAGAAGGTAGCTAAAGCTGTTGAGGTTGAGTTAACATTAGTGTAGGATTTTGTGGTTGAAATGGCATTGGTTGAGGATGTTGTTGGAATTATTCGTATTGGAATGGTTGTTGGTATGGTTGTTGATATTGATGTTGTTGAGGGTACATTTTTCGAGGTTGCTGATTTTTATAACTATATCCTCTCCAACCTTGTGTAGGTTGGTTTTGATATTCTCGCGGAGGCCAACCCTGCCATGGCATTGGAGTATTCCATGAATTCTGAAGAGGATACTAATGATTGTAGAGATTTTGCTGAGGGAATTTTTGAGGCATCCTTGGTTTTCAAGGTCTCCTTGGTGCCATATATTAAAGATAATATGTCCCTTGTACTTATTCCATTTGTAATTATTTCAATTTTGGATAGTTTTCAATTGCATGATTCTTTGTACAAAGTCCACACACTTGTATACCTTCCAAAGGACATTCTCGAAGTGGATGTTTCTTCCTACAATTTGGACAAAATATTGCTAATATTTGATCTTGTTCTTATTTATTCTTCTTTTCCTTTAAGACATCAACTTGTGTTCCCAAAGTGCTTAAAAGATTAGTTTTAAAATTTTCTAGTAAACTTCCTATTTCTACTCTTGTTACTCCACTTGTTGCATATTTGGAATCTCTTGATGTGACATCCCTTTTTCCACTTTTTGATCTTCCCCTAGAATATTTTTGACAAAGTTCAGCAATTTCATCAAATGGTAGGTTTGAGATATCTCATTTTACCATAACATTCAGAATATATAAGAATTCATCTCTGATACCCTTAAGAAAAATTGTGCAAATGGTATTAAGATTCAGATAATGTTGTTTGGATTTTTGTAGATTGTAAAGAAATCTCTCTAAATACTCCTCCAAACTTTCATAGTCTTGTTGTGTCATTCTAAAAATATCTTATTTTGAGTCTCTAGCCCTGTAGTAGGCTTGATACTTTTTAAGAAAAATTCTCTTCATATCATCCCAAGAAGCAATGGTATGTTCTCCTCAACCCATAAACCATTTTAATGTTGTTGCTTTCAAAGTAGCAGGAAAGAGACGAAGCTTGTGTATGTCATATGTGTATCCATAAGTTCTACATAAGATATAAAATTCAAAAATAAATGAGCCAGTCTCTTCTATTGACATTCGATAAAAGTTGGGCAATACAGAAGGTGGAGTGTTTTTCATTTTCACTTATTCTCCTAATATTTCTCTTGTGTCTAATATTGGGAAGCCAAAAGTAACTTCCTGATCATTACCATTTCCTTGTTCATTATCGTGTAGTCTTTTGTTTTCATTTTCTCTTTTTTCTTCTTCCTCTCTTATTCTTTATACTTTTATTCTTCTGACTTCCTCTCTCTTTCTCTCTCCTTCTAATCTCCTTTCTTCCTCTTTTTCTCTTTTGCATTCTTTTTGATGTCTCTCATATTAAAGTCTTTATTCAGGAGTCATAAGTGGCATATTAGATCCTTCTCCTTCTAAATAGTCATTTACTGTTCATAAATTTTTAATGTTTCATTATGAGGCTGATTTGGTGTTTCTTCAACTCTCTTGATTTGTTCAAGGACAAGTTGTCCTAATTGTTCAACAATTGGTTTTTTGTTTCATTTTTTATTCCTATGAAAGGAGTTTCTTTCTTTTTACCTCTAAGGCCAACAAGGTTTGTCTTCCAATTAGAGTTAATCTTCGTCCTGATCTTTTTTTTTCCTCTAACTCCTTTAGAGTAGGTCTCCCAGCAACTGGTGTTGTTAGTCCTGGTGGTCCTGCCCCTATGGATTATTGGATTGTTGGGGGCTTTTGTTTAATGAATTTACCTTTCTCATCTCTATCTCTTGGCATAAAAAAAACATAACTTAAAATAAAAACTATGTTTTTTTTGTTTTTGATGTATTTTTGTTTTTGTGTTTTTTTATCTTCCTATATGACTACTTTGAAATATGATTCAATGGAAATGAAGCCAAAAATGTTGGGTCTTTTTACTGGGTAAACTAACACAATTATTTTATTATCAATCTGCATTTCTAAAACTTGGAAGCATGTCCAAAATATATGGATTTCAACAATAGTCAATTTTAGAAGATGAGTTATTGAATTTAAAGGAAATGCATATTACAAATATAAAACTTAACTAAATAATTTCTCATTCAATATGTAATAAGCAGAAGAATATGCTCCTCACTTAGGAGAACAAGGATGACCTTCTCTACAATACTACTTCACGAACATAAATCAAAATCACTAATGAAAAATAGCTAAATATGCATAAAAAAATAAGAGAAGAAGCTCCTAACTAAGGAGGTATTTGTTGTCATTATTTACAAATTCATTCATCATTAATGACATTATATGAAAACTAGAAATTCAGGCAATCACTTTAAAAAAAGGCAAGAAAGATGAATTCCAGTTTCTATTCTCTGATCAGATAGAAGGAGAGTTTAACTTAAATAGTGATTTGAAACTTCATATGCAGATTAGAATTTAGATTAAAATTCATCAGAAAACATAACATATCATCATACATCTAACTAACTGATTTAAACATGAAGAAAAACTTTCAACTAAATTAACCAGAAAGTGCACTTAGCTCGGTGTGAGGGGCCTCCACCCTTGCCTCGCACACTGAAAGTACTTCTCAGCTACTGAAACTCAATCAAGAATTCACCATATAGGACATCAAAAAGAACATAGAAGTGGTTCTTCAATTAACACACAAAGTTAATAAATATCAAAGTGAAATCATACAAATTCTACATGTTCATGCCTTTAATGTTCTTGTCTTAAATAGAAAAATATGAAACAAACTTGGCTAAAATGTCTATAACAACCATGTATATCCTTATCCAATCGATATTGGTTGAGCTCATCCATCAATTCACTCAAAATTTGGAAAATCCCATAAAATACTAAATTTGGCTTATTTCCTAGGGATTTCTTGAATGACAGGTCTTGTTTAACCAGCTTTGACCGAGCATGTTTTAGCTCGATTTGATTGAACCAATAGGTACACGTCCATCCCTAGTTCCCAATCTTTCTAAATATGTGCTCAAATTTGTTACACACTATTTTGTCACCGTATTTTCATTCCCCATTCTTAATACTGGAGGACCATCATAGTGACCGCTGTGTACTGTCACACATCATAATGAATTTCATCACATCCCTTAACATGTCAGCAACATATTCTTGGTTGAATATTCCTGAAGTTGAACCTTAAAAACATATACTTTTGGGTTGATGCAGTTGTGTAGTTATGACCTCACACTGATGGCTAGAATTGCACTGGGCCTCGCGCCATTACTACTCTGTCTATGAAGAGCCTCCGCACGAAACTAATTTTGGAAGGTTTTTTAAATATGGAAATGAAGCTTCTAAGATGTAACAACTTTGGGGTGGGGTCATGGATCATTAGAGGAATTTTGAGGTCTAAAATGGGCCTCCTAAGAAAAATGTACAAGCAAAATAAAATTTATAAGAACCAATAGGATTCAAGATGATGATCTCAACCATGGGGGATGATTCACCATTTTTTAAGTAGAAGGGTAAAAATATTATGAGATAATAAAATAATAAAACTACTTTTTCCACTTGTATTTTCAACTTATCCCCCAAAGATTTTACTCAAAATTTGAGCAGGAATACTCATTGGATGAAAAATTTAATTCCTCCTCCAAGGAGTACCCATGTTGCATACTTTTGATGGACACTGCTACAAAAAAAATGAGAAATACATGAAAAAACGTGATTACAATCATGTTTTTCATGTATTTCTCATTTTTTGTGTAGTAGGATCCATCGAAAGTGTGCAACATGGGTACTCCTTGGATGAGGAATTAAATTTTCCATCCAACGAGTACTCTCGCTCAAAATTTGAGTAAAAAATTTGGGAGATAAGTTGAATATACAAGTTGAAAAAGTAGTTTTTTCTTTTTTCCCTCTAAAAGTTGATGATGTAATCAAATCTTATTTTATTATTTCCACTATTATTTTATAATTTCCTTAGGAGGCCCATTTCAAAGCTCAAAATTCCCCTATTGTTTTGTTTGACTAGATGTGGTCGAGTTTCTCTCTTTGGCCTTCTAGTTCCTACAAAAAATGCAACTTCCCAAAGAGATATACCTTTACTCCACCATATGTGGATCCCAAAGCTCATCCTCAACTCCTATAAATCCCTCTTCATTCCGTTGAATCAACTAGCCAGAGATAGCTAGAATAGAGATGATAGAAGATAATAATCCATAGTTGTGAGAGAGAGTTTGAGCCTTTCACCTCTTTAAGACAATCGACGAATGGATGCTTTGGTGATGTGCCTGACTGAACCCGTCAAAGGAGGTCTACAATGTCAAGATGTAGGTTGTAATTTCCCTTTTTATATATTAATATGACATGACCGATTTCTAGTTCCATTTTTGTCTATGTTAGTATTCAGAGTTTTTGACTCTCCTTGACTAGTTGGATAGTTGTAAATGAATATGTATACTTGTATGTTTTTAGTGTTTGCTTGATATTTTTGCAGGTGTGTAAACATTGTTACCAACTGAGTGCAAGGCTTGAAGGAAAAATATCAAGGGATTGTTGCAACATACTACATCAACAAAGTTGGAATGAGGTAGGAAATCTATTCCAATCCACATTTTATTTATAAACTAGAAATTTATAAACCAATGTGTTCCTTGCTGCTAGACCCACCCTAGTGCTAGAGTGATCACCTTTATCCACAGAGGGGATTTTCCTTCTCAACAAGTTGGCAACTCCACTGGGGAGGTCAATGAATTTTGTCTCTTATTGTTCATTTTGAATTTTCGATTTTCTGTCCAACTTTGGTAGTTTGTCATTTATCTTTTTTTTTTTTGCTTGTTTGACTTCTTTTGACCACTTAGCCTTTTCCTAGAGTGATAAGTTTGGTTTTTCTCAGCCAGTCCTTTCTTTTTCCCCTTCCTTTCCTAGCTCAATGCTGCTGATTTTCTAATGGTCGCGTCCATCAATGTGAGTTCTCTTTGACACGGGAGCAATTTTTCCTGTTCGGCACTGGATACTGCTGAAAAGTCAAGTTGATTCCTGTAGGATTGAATTTTGGGCCTTTTCCACTAATTTTCTAGTATGTATTATCCTTTAGCTTGATTTTTTCTCCTTGAATTGATACATTTGGCTCTTGTTTACTGACTTTCCTGTCTCATTAATTTCAGTTTTTGTGATCTCTCATTCGAATAGTGTGAATTATCCATCCCATGGTTTCTAGGTGTTTCGAACCATTCGTTTGGGTGCACGCTTATTTGTTTTTTGATCTGTTTATGAGTCATTTTAGTCATTCATTGTTCAACATTTTGTGTCGTTGCTTGGTCTTTTCAGTTGATTGTATGTGAAGTAGGGTTGTCAACCTTTCATTCCATTTATGTTTGATTCTCCCTCCATCGCCCCAGGCATAGATCGCATTGCTTATTGAGAAAACTTAAAAGTCCTTTATTTTCTATATGGAAATGCATGCCTAGTTTTGAGTGTGTGTTTACGTTCACTTGGAGTTGATCTCTTCATGTTTTGACAATCTCGTTTGAAGCTACTCAAAGCTAATATTCTCATCACTTATACAAAGAACAAAAAAATTTCATTCTTCCTTCTCATTTGAAAATGAAACCTACTCTTTTGCATTATAAGTTTCTCTTTTTCATCGAAAAGTGAAGACAAAAGATAATTTTTTGTTTTATGCTTTGCCTGTGTTAGTAGCATAGAGGAAAGTGTCACTCTTGCATTTGATTAACTACTACTTTGTTGCGAACCTCTATCCTTCACTTAGCTAGTTGTTCATATAAATGAAATGGTATTCTTTCTCTCATATAGTTGCATATTAGGGATTTGAGATAAAATTCGGTAGGGCCTTTAAACTAAAACTTAATTTCAAGATAAACCATAAAATTCACTCAATCAACCTAAGGAAGCATTGAAACTTAATGCTCACATTTAGAGGTCTAGCCTACTGACGTGTTCTAGTGTCAATAAACCTAGTAGTTATCGCTCACAATATTTCATTAGACAGTGCTAGTACTGACTTGTGCTCCCCTTACTGTCACCTATATAAAGGGATACCCTTATAGGTTGCAATCCTTTATCCATAGGAATCCGAGTCTATCGCCCTATAACTGTGATACACCGAACACACCATTCTAGGAGACTTACTTTAAGTATGTTAAGTCCTTGGTCATTTCTCTTTCATTTGATAACCAAGGTGTATATTGCAGTTCACGGGAGCTTAGTACACCCTTTGCCTAGAGTTCCTAAGTAGTCATTTTGATCTTTTCGTGATTATTTAAATTTGAAAAAGATCATCGAGCACTTGTATTTTCAAGCTCATTTGAACTGAAAGTGACTAGAGTGATCTTTTTTCCTTTTATCAACTCATAAAATATGAAAAGGAAGAGTATTGTTTCAATGTTATAAAATTAGTTTCCCATGATTACATCACACGCCCATTAAGTTATTTCTTGGTTGGATCATGATTAATTCCTTAACGATTTTTTTCAAAGCCTCGAATTAATCATCACTTCTCCCTTCTTTGTCTGAGACAAAGTTACCATGGCGGAACCACATGTTTCATCCTCCTCTTTATTACCTTATGGTGAAGAGTATCTCCCTAGAGTCTCTTCTGAGACACCTTCGTCTGTTGGGATCCAGGACCTCATGGATGTCGTCATCCCAAGAATTCGACCTCTTGCCACTCAGTCTCCCCCTGAGGAGTTGTTTGATATCAACTGGCATCCCCAAGACATTTTTTTATTTTTAAGAGAAGATCCCCCTCAGCGGTTAGACTCGCCTGCGACACCATTTTCTGGTGATTTTCCCTCCACTTCTTGCCTGCTTTTCCCTAATAGAATGTCTTCGTTTGACATGGATGCCTTGAGTCCTATTAGTAGTGAAGAGACTCTCCTATCTACAGGGTAATATCAATTTCCTCCCAAAAATTTTCCTTATGAGATGACTCAGCCTTCCTCTCAACCACGCCAAGCTGGTTACCATGCTTTGGGACAATTATTTTCTAGTGCTTCATCTTTGTACCGAAACTCGGTATGGTCAAGTAATGTGACTCATTCTTCAGGGTAAATTGTGTTAGGGAGATCCTCTTCAATTCCCATTATTTTGACTACTATTACGGCTGTCCCAACCTAGACCACTATGTGTGTGGCTTCCTCCATACCATCTGTTAGTGTGGTTACATCATTGTCGTCAATTACTATTATCTAAGTAACATATCCCAATGCTTTCACGATCTTTGTTGGACCCATTGTGAGTAGATCACAACCTCACATATCAGGATCCAATCAACCTATTGGTAGTGTGCTTATCTCCTCCAATCCTATTTCAAGATTTTTTCCATATGACTAATATATGATGGTTTTTCAAAATCATAACTACCTCCCTCAGGGTTTTCAGCAGGTTTAGGCTCCGATTAAAACACCACATCTTTACAATGAGTTCGGGAACAAAATATAATACTATGGGACTATTTAGCAAGGTCCATTGTATGTTCAAAACAATCAACCTATGGTTTCTTAGAATCAGTTAACGTACCAATAAGGATAACCCTATCATCCATAGGGACAACCTCCAGCCCAACCGGGACAATGCTATAGTCCTCTAGGTTAACCCCATGTTTAGTAAGGAGTGCCTCATGTTCCTCAGGGGCAAACCTGTCCACCTCAAGGAAAACCTTTTGTAGAATAAAACCCACCTTACGTTCAGCAAGGCCCGCCTCTTGTACAACAAGGCGAACACTCCATAATTCAACACCCTCAACCTAGTCTTCAGAGGTAGCCTCACTCATCTCAACCATCAGGCCAGCCTAGTTTTCAAGGAAAGTCTAGTCAACCTCAGTATCTAGGCCAACCTGGATGTCAGGGACAACTTATTTAGCCTCAGGGCTTCTACTCCTACTCCTTCTCCCCCACCTACTTTTGGCCCTCTTCATATTGAGAGGCCTAGTTCTGAGCCCGTTGTACGACCACATTCTAAAGGCATACTCCATAAGGCCTCCTCTAACCTGAACACCATCCACTATGTCCGCGCTCGAGGTACTTTAGAGCTGTCTGTCACAACAAAAGGCTTTGTTATCCGCTATCGAAGGGGTTAATCTTGCCAATTCGAACCTTATCACTTTCTATCTAGAAAATTTCATCCTGCGTCTCCCTCACCAGCTTGCTTTGATCATCCAAGTTGGGGTTAATGGTAAGAATATCCCTCGAGCAGTCTTAGACAAAGGTTCATCTACTTGCATGATCTTTGTGGCATGTTGGAAAGCCATCAGCTCTCTAACCCTTAACCAGTCTCTAAATGCTTTAGAGGCCTTTGATGGAATGGAATCTCACACCTCTCGGTATCCTCACGAGCTTACCTATCACGTTGGAAGGGAAAAAAATTAATGTGGAGGTTGAATTCATTGATGCCAAAGTCAACTATAATCTCCTCCTCGGTTGCAGTTGGACTCACGCCATGCTATGCGTACCGTCCACTCTCTTCCATCATCTATGTTTCCTACAAGAAGGAAAGATTGTCACTGTTGATCAGTTATCCTTTTTCACTTCCACCTCTTCAGAGAGCAACATTTCATATGTAGACCACATTCCCACACCTTATGAAAGTGCGGGACCATGAATTTTCAAAGATCCTACCATTATGAGTCTCTTTTCTCTTCCTCTGCCCAACATTTCTCAGGTCAATATAATCTCCACGTCTTCTGATCCCTGGATCATCCCTTCTTGTGATCAGGTTGATTCATTTGGTGATGTAATGCCATTAATCCCAATAGAAATTAATTATTATGAGGTCTTCTCGGTTTTATCTTCTCATTCTGATCGTACTTCTTCAAGTATGCCTCTCGACAAGTATTTTCAATCCCCTTGGCTCGGTGCTTTAGATTCTCCAGATCCCTTGAACGAGACATTTCCAACTGATGAACCATCATGGAAACCATGTCTCTTGAGGATCCTCCCTGGGACAATATTCATCATCATTCCTCCTTTTTACCTAGTCTTGGGGCAATTTCTACCTGTATTGAGAAATTTTCTTTTGAAGCTCCTTCCCCACCACTTCAAACACATATTTTGACACATGAAGTTTCTGCAGAAGGAAACATGCAAAATATCACTCAGATAATGACTATTGACATCTCTGTTAAACCATGGGTTGTTGAGAACATCCACATTGGGGTGACCTGTTCTCCTACTGATATTGAGGTCTATACTAGTCCCTTCCAAGAATTTTAAGACATTTTCACTTGGTCCTACGAGGAAATTCCCAACATTGATTTGAGTATAGTCGTGCATGAGATCCCTACTTATATTGATGTGAAACCTATTCACCAACGCCTTCATCCCATGCACCCTAGAAAGGTAGCTGCCATAAAGGGAGAATTTGAAAAACTTCTCAAAGCCGGCTTCATTTATCCAATCCCATTGACATAATAGGTCTCTAATATTGTCCATGTGGATAAAAAATAGGGCACTATTCAATTTTGCGTCGATTATCACAATATAAATCGTGCTTGTCCCAAGGATAACTATCCCACTCCCTTTATCGACTAGATCATTGACGAGTCCACTAGGAGTGACATTTTCTCCCTTATGGACAGGTTCTCTCGTTAAAACCAGATTAATATATTACTAGCTAATCAACATAAAACCGCCTTCATCTGTCTATGGGGAACTTTTGCGTATAAGAGGCTCCCTTTTGGCCTAAAAAATCTTGGTGCCAAGTTCCAATGAGCAATGTCATATTCTTTTCATGATATTAAGCACATTCTTCAACCTTACCTGGATGACAATTCCGCTAAGCGTCAGGATCACTCCGAGCACCTCCCTCAAAATTTTCTTTGTTGTGGATGCTACAACATTCAGCTTAATCTGCACAAATGTGTCTTCTGCGTCGACTCTGGAAGACTCCTTTGGTTTTTTGTTTCTAAAGACAGAATTTGTCTCGATCCTCTTAAGGTCGAAGCTATCATTAATCTCCCCTCCCCTTCCTCTTTACACTAGTTGGGGAGTTTGTAAGGGAAATTTGATTTCCTGTGTCATTTCATACCGAACTATGCTGAGGTAGCAAAAGGTTTTATGTGCTTTCTTAATAAAGGCATTCCATTGATATGGGATGAGATTGCCAAAAATATTTCGATGCACTAAAGACCACTCTCGTTAATTCTCCTCTTTTGCGCCCCCCAAATTATCATCGTGATTATTCACTCTCTTTGGCTGCTTATTTTGGCACTATTTCCATGGTTCTGGTACAGGACGATGACGATGGTAATGAGCATGTCATTTATTATCTTAGCCACAATCTTCTTTACACTGAAACGTGTTATGCTCATTTCAAAAATTTGGCGTTGGTAGCCATTCAAGCCATCCAACGTTTTCACCATTATATTTTAGTCTGCACGATGACCGTGATTTCTAATTGGAACCCCATGACCTATATTCTAATTAGAAAATTTTTGGGTGGAAATTAGTCTAAGTGGATAGTCATCCTCTAAGAATTCAATTTGTAGTTCACTACCACCAAATTGAAGAAGTCATTGGTTTTTGCTGAGTTGATCTACTCTTTACCCTCTCCCTCTACTCCTTCCAGTTTTGAGGAACGCATTCCGAACGACGCTCTTTTTATGATTAGCACCCTCAATCCATGGTACGGTGATATCATCTTCTATATCCACACTTCTACTTTATAGTCCGAGTTGACGAAATATAAACTTCGACGTATCCGTCATCATTCACAACCCTATCACATAGTCAGAGATACTTTATACCACATCAGAGCTGATTCCATTCTCCGTCAGTGTTTAACCCTTGAGGAAGATAAAAAAGTCCTTAAGGAATTCCCTTCTAGTGCATGTGGTGGTAACATGTCTGGGTATGCCACCGCTCAAAAAATGGTTCATGCCGGCTATTTCTGGAGTATCAGATCTACCAGCACAAGATGCATGTGCCCCCCGCTCACCTCCATCCTGTCATTAATGTTGGTCCCTTTTTGAAGTGGGGTGTCCATCATATGTTGTGTAACCCTCTCTTGACCAGGGGGAATGATTATATTATTGTAGCCATAGAATACTTCACTAAATGGGTCGAAGTAATGCCTACACTCATAGCTGACGGTAAGATGGCCGCACAATTTCTCTTCAATCACATGATTACTAGGTTTGGAGTCGCTCAAGCCATTTTCACTAACCATGGTTCCCATTTTCACCATTATATGATGGTTGAGTTAACTACTCGGTTGGGTCTACTTCACGACAGCTCAATGCCATACTATTCCTAGGCCAATGGCCAGGTTGAAGCCGTGAACAAATTTTTAGTCACTATGCTTCAACGTACTATTAGGATGTACAAGTCCAATTGGAATCTCATGTTGTTTTCAGCTCTCTGGGCTTACCAAACCTCGGTGAAGGATGCAACTGGATACACACAATTTCATCTTGTTTATGGTCTTGAAGCTACCCTTCCGATTGAATGTAAAATTCCTTCACTGAATATAGTTGTCGAATTACTACCGAATACCTTTCTAGAGGAAGAACGTCTTCTATATTTGGAGAGGCTTGATGAAACTCACCACTTTTCTCCCCTAGTCATAGAAGCACAAAAAAAGTGGGTCAAAGCTCATTTTGATCAAATAGTTTCCCCTCATACCTTTGTAGAAGGATAATTAGTCCTCTTGTATGACCAAGACCATGATAAGCTTAGGGAAGGTAAATTCGAATCCATGTGGCATGGGCCCTACATCGTTAAATGTGTCTTGCAAAACGGGGCCTATGAGCTTATTGATTATGAAGGCTATCCCTTGTATCATCCCCAAACTGGGTTGTACCTAAGAAAAAAATATGCATGAGTTTCTCGTGCATTTATTTTGTACATAAGTGTGTTTTTCATTTTTTTACATTTTTGGCTTGGTGTGCTTTGCGAGAATTTTTTCCTGCTTATTATGTCTCTGCTTACTGTGCAGATGTTTGTCACTCCTTATGTTGGTTTCATTGATGGTGCCTCCCACAATACTCGAAACCTATCCTCTGTTGCTTGGGTGATTTATGATCCTAACGGTGAGTTAGTAGAACCTCAAGGATTTTTTCTAGGATGTACAACTAACAATGTCGCTAAATACAATGCAGTTATCGAACTTCTAACTAAAGATATTTCCCTCAACATTCATGAATTAATTGTAAACCTAGACTCTCAGCTTGTTCTTCTTCAACTCAATCGGATTTATTATGTCAGAAACCCTCAAATTTTAAGGATGTATTTACATGTTTGTTTTTTAGAAAGGAATTTTGATTATATTACATATCAACATATTCCTAGAAGAATGAACACGTTAACCGATGCAGAAGCCAATATTGTATTAGATAGACATTTGCAAAATTTGTAAAAGCAACTGTCATCACATAGTAAGATATATATATATATATATATGATTGTTTGCATTGGTGTGTACATCATATATATATATATATGTGTGTGTGTGTGTGTGTGTGTGTGTGTGTGTGTGTGTGTTTTAGTTACATTTTGAGATGCCATGTATCTATTAAAATGCAGAAATAAAACCTAGGAGTCTAATCAACATGGTGCTCATGATAGCACATCACTACCCGCACGACAGGTCTCAGCAGTCAATGGATGCACTTAGAAACTCCCACTATGTGCTGCTGGTAATAACAAGGAATGTCCTCGAATATCACATAATCCGGGATCCCGCTTGTGAGTCCCTCCAGTTACGTGTGATTTCCTCCTTATCACTTCCCTTGCCATGAGGAGCCCCTTCGAAATATCTCGCTACCCTCTGAGCTATCAGAGAAATACCCACGGGTCTCTCTGGTCCAATATCTGCAACACATGAGAAAACATCAGAAGACATATATATAAAAACCAAAAAAATTGCAACAGTCATAAAAAATTAAAAAAATGATTTTTTACCTAACTCCTCATCCCAATTGTGTCCTTCTGAAAGTAGAAGATCTTGATTGGCCTTGAAATCGAAACTGGTATATGACCATTCCTCTACCATGATGAGTTGTCGATGCAACCAGCCAAAGAACTCTGTTTTCCATGACATGTGTTGCCTACCTCCTGATCGAGGCATAAAATCTGCCCAACGGACCATCCATGACTCTCTTGCTGGTGGCATAGGTATGATCACCTCCTGACACTAGAATATTGGCAACTATTCTAGGATGAACGGTATCAAAATGGACCCATACCCAAACTCCTTCAGCTTACCATTTTTACATTTCGTTAGCTGATGTTTCATGTTTCTTGCCAGCGCTTCTACCCAATTGAAGATTTTCAAAGCCATGAAATATATCGTCAATTGGAGTTGAGTCTTTGTTGCTTCACGGGGAGCCTCAGACCTATCAGCTCGAGTAATGGTATGAAGCACTACCCTCAAGGGTAATTCAAGCACTATCTAAATTTCTAGCTTACCACTTTTGTGTGCTTTCCTTTCTCCATGACAAACTCTATCTATTAACATGCACATGGTCTCTCCAAAAATGTGAGTACTTGTCATCAGTGGTGACTCTCCCCTCCACAACAATCCAATTATAAAGTAGATATCAAAGACTTATATCTCCAATTCTTGGTTATGAATGATGAATCTATCTCAATCAATGTCCGATACACTGATCAACTATTGTAGCAACTCTAGCTGATCTCTCAGACATGGGGTCATGAATAACTTAAGGAGCCCACCGTTCCTCAAAGCATCCATGCATTCATCATTCTCCATGGCTTGTTAAACCTCTGCCCAATTCTCTTTCTCTTTCCACTCTATTACCATTTTAACTGTTGATTTTTCCTGCAAAACAACCATACAAGACTCCATTACTTATATGGTTAAAATTTTAATCGATTAGGTCAAACATTTTTGTGGAAAAACATGAAAATGTTGGGCCTGAATTTCGATGCCGTTGTTTTTCAAATAATAGCACCGAGCGGCGCCTTCCCGTTTAAAAACCGTGGAGGTCGGCGCGACTCTGTGCCTAGAACTGCTGCTGACCGCCGTGGCCATGATTTTTCAGACCTCCCACAAAATGCATTGAAACACAAAAACACATAAAAATGGATAACATTACAAGATATGTTCATGGCTCTTACTTGGAAGAAGAGGATTCGTCGATGGCCTTCTAGATTTCCTGGTGTCATATCCCAAATTCACTGTGGAAATGGGTAAAAATGCTCACAAGAAGGTGAAAAGGTAAAAGTAAATATTTTTTACTATGTGAGTTATTTAATAGCCTTTTATAACCCTAATTAGCTTTTTAGGCACATTTTCGATTATTATTATTATTTTTTCTTGAAAATTGGTTTTAATTTGTGTCTTGTGTATCAAGAGGTCCTAAAACTTCCAATGATGAGGAAACGAGTTGCATTTTATTACTTTTTTGGACTTGGTAAAAACATGAAAAATTCACCCCCTTGTGTCAACTTTCAACACTTTTCTGTCTCTCAAAAATTGGGAAGATTTCCGAGACCCTTGTCATTTTGAATTGGCTAATGGCTATGAAATGTCATCTACCCAGTATATGTTTACCCCTTTTTTGGGCTGTGACATACTATTTACGAAAAAGGAATACCTTATTCGAACATGGCTAAGAGGTTCTCTCGGGTATTGTTTTCTACCTTTTCATATCTGAGAGACTACCTACAAAAAGGCACCTTCTAGATTTTATTTTCCTCTTCTTTTAAAACTTTCTAAACACGAAAAGATGCCGAGTTTTCCCTTTGTCAGACTCGTTAAAGCTAAATGACATTGGAAGTCGTCGCCATGATTTTACCGAGTTGCTCCTTCCTAGGGCTCATAAAATGTACTAGGTTGGATTTTTCTGAAGGAAAAACTTATATGACAATAATATGCTATCCACTTCAAGCTTGTTTCCAAAAATAATTGGGGTACTCGCCAGAAATGGTGGTGGAAAAATGGAACTAGTTGTTAGTTTTATCAGTAGTATGTCGCTCTTGAACATGACACTTGTCTGTAATTCCTGTCAGGTTGGGGACATCCCACATTCGTCATTCTGACTCCATGGGTTTGTGTTATCCATTTTTACCTCTCATCTACTCTTTGCCTTGTCACCATGACCTCAGATCCCTCGATGTCAAATACTTCCAAATTCCGAAGTCGTGTCGCAAATATGTTTAAGAGAAGTCCCTTCTACATTTTTCAACCCTTGATCCTCTGTTCAGCCTTGATTCACTATCATCTTATTCCTTTGTCTCATTTCGATGATGTGGGAAACATTATGGCCCTACTTTGACCGATCTCTTCCTGTCGACTTCAGCTCATTATCTAGGAAGTTGATCTAGAGACTCCCTTCTGGTACCTTAGAGCTTGCATGGCTCAATGGAAATTTCTTCACATTTTATGATATGCTCTCATTATTAGCCTTCGATCGAGTGATTTCACAGATGTTCGACTCTATTTCACTACTCACATTCCATGGATTGTACTATCGGTACCTGGAGAACCATTATCATTATTGGTGGTTTCTCTCGTGCTTGTTAACAACTTCCATCATTGGTTGGTAACAAGGAGAATTTATTGCATGTTCGACTTCAACTCATTCATTCGCATGCCCAAAATTGTACTTGTTCAGGTCAGGACCAAGCACAAGACCTTAGGTTTTGTCTGATGAAATCAAGGCTGCAGGACGATTCGGTTTATTATGGCTGTATATGTGACTCTTCTGATTGGATGGTTGCGACCATACCCGAGTCTATTTTATGATCCTTCTCACTAAATGGTTGTGTCCATACCTTGTATCTTATTACATGTTTCCTATTATGGATGGTTGTGCCCATACCTTGTACTCATGTATTAGAGATATTAGTCGTACTTGATCCTGTAGGTCCTTTGACTACGACATTTTGGTTTGGGCATGTTATCATAATGCATTTCACCCCTGCTTCTCTCTTAGACTTCATGCTTTAGGGGGCATCTATTACACGGTATTTTTTCACCGTCATTGCTTTCCTAATTTTGAATATTGGAGGACCATCATAGAGACCCCTATTGTTATGAAACAAACTCAAAAAATATAAGAGAAGAGAGATCAATGCCTTAGAAATCAACCACTTCTAGGGGGAAACCTCCAATACATTACATAAATGAACAATTCTTGGATGATACAGATGAAAAAACCTCTTTTTATATATAGGGGTCCATGGGATCATAATATAATCCTAGCTGACCTAACAATAATAATGTAAGGGAACAATAATAACAATATGGGGGTTACAGGGGCACAACAATAACAATAATGGGGCTACACTAATAAAAATAAGGAACCACACTAGTAATATCAGGACCTAACATGCCCCTCTCCTTCAAAAAAGTGTTGTCCTCAATGCTTGAGTAGCTATGGATGCTTCTGTATAAAATTCTCAGCCTCCCATGTGGAATCTTCACTGGGTAAGTTCTTCCACTTGATGAGATACTCTGAAATTGATCAATTTCACAATTGTCGAGTTCTTGTTTCCATGAATATTTTAGGTTCTTGTATGATTTTTCCTTCCTCATCAAGTTCTGGTAATATTGTTTGAATTGGAAGTTTGTCACCTATAGCCTTCTTTAAGCATGAAACATCGAAAACAGGATACACTCGCAAACAAGAAGGAAGCTCCAATTTGTATGCCATAGTACCAATATTTTGCAACACCTTGTAAGGACCATAGTATTTTCGCAATAACTTATTATCCTTCTTAGCTTCTTGAGGGAGATTTGTTTGTATGGTTGTAACCATAAAAATACCTAGTCTCCTACATCAAAACTTCTCTTGCTACAAATTTGATATGCCTGTTGTTTCATTCGATTTTGTGCCAAATTGAGGTTATCCTTTAAGAGTTGGAGAACTTTCTATTGATGCTCGATGTGATCTTCCACTTCTTACACCTTAGAATTATCTCACAAAGATGATGTGATGGATGGTGGATGATATCCATAAAGTGCCATAAATGGATTCATTTTTGTTGTCATATGGAAGGAAGTGTTATACCACCATTCCGCCAGAGGTAACCACTTGACCCATTGTGTTTGTTTATCAGATACAAAACAACGAAGATATCCTTCCAAACATTTATTCACTATCTTAGTTTGACCATTAGATTGAGGATGATAAGATGAGCTATGAGCTAGTTGAGTACCCAACAAGAAAATAATTCCGTCAAAATATTTCTAGTAAAAATGGGATCTTTGTCACTTACCATAATCTTTAGGTTTCCATGTAGCTTTTGAATTGTTTCCATAAATGAAATAGAAATTATACTTGCTTTAAATGGATGAGATAATGCACAAAAGTGTACATACTTGGTGAGTATATCAACTACCACCATGATGACACTCTTTCCTTCAGACTTAGGTAAACCTGTGATAAAATCCATTGAAATCTCCTCCCAACATTGACTTGTAATGGATAAAGGCTGCATAAGACCCAGGGTCTTAATTGTCTCAACTTTATTTTGTTGTTAAACCAAACATTCTACCACAAACTTTTGAATATCAGATTTAAGGCCATCCCAAAAAAAATCTTTCTTCACCCTATGGTAAGCTTTTAAAAATATTGAGTGTCTTCCTAAAGGAGAAGTGTGCAAATCCAAAAGAATCTTTTGTTTTATTTGGGAATTCTTACAAAGATATAAGCGATCTTTGTACCATAAGGAATCATTTTTCCAACTAAATGTATCAGATGTACTAGGATATTGCTTCAAATTTTGAATCAATGTCCACACTTCTTCATCCTTCTTCCATTCATCTCTTGCTTCGGTTATCCGATCTGGTTGGATAATAGAAATTGCACAAAGCAATGCTTCCACCTCTTTGTCCTTTCTAGAGAGTGGATTTGCAACAACAATTAGCTTCCATTTTTTGCAGATGATTTCAAAGTCATAACCCAACATATTTGTGACCCATTTTTGGTGCTCTTTTGAAAATATTCTTTGTTCCAAAAAGTGTTTAAGACAATCATGATCAATTTTTACATTGAAGTGCTTTCCCATTAGGTAAGGTCACCATTTCTTTAGTGCATATACTATTGCCAACATTTCCTTCTCATAAATAGCTTTTTGTAAATACTTTCCTTTGATTCGACGAATTTCAAAAGAAATGGGTCATCCTTCTTGCATTAACACATCACCAACTCAATTTCCTGAGGCATCACATTCCATAATAAAAAAATTTGTGAAGTCTGGCGTAGCTAAGACCAGTGTTAGGCACATTTCCTCTTTAAGATGTTCAAAGGGCTTAGTTGCTTCAGGAGTCCATGAAAATGCATATTTCTTCAATAACATTGCTAGAAGTACTGCTATTGTGCCATAATTATTAACAAACTTGCGATAATACCCTATTAACCTGAGAAATCCTCGCAACTTCTTTATGGTTTTGGGGACTTTCCATTCCTTAATGAATTTAATTTTGTTAGGGTCTACCTTAACACCCTCGTGAGATACAATATAACCAAGATATTCCACCTCTTGTACTCCAAAGAAACATTTGGATGTTTTTGCATATAATTATTTCTCCTCCAATAGTTTGAGCACCCTATCAACCTGTTGAACATGATCCTTCCAAGACCTGCTGTAGATTAGTATGTCATAAAAAAATACTAGAACAAATTTTCTAATGAAGGGTTTGAAAATGGAATTCATCAAACCTTGAAATGTAGAAGGTGCATTGTCAAGGCCAAAATGCATGACCAAAAATTCATAATGACCCTCATGAGTTCGAAATGTTGTTTTAGGAATATCTTCAGTCTTCATTCTAATTTGATGATATCCTGAATGAAGATCCAACTTGGTAAAATAAATAGCACCATGTAATTCATCCAATAATTAATCAATCATAGGAATGGGAAATTTATGTTTAATACTGATCTTTTTGAGCTCCCTATAATCCAGACACATGCACCATGATCCATCCTTATTGGGCACCAATACTACTAGAGCAGAGAAAGAACTTTTATTAGGTTGAATTATACTAGCTTCTAACATTACTATAATCATATGTTCAATTTTTCTCTTTTGGACATAAGGATATCTATAAGGCCTAATTTTTGGAGGAACAGATCCTGGAATCAAATGAATAGCATGATCTTGATCATGAATAGGCGGGAGTCCTTTGGGAGTATCGAACACCTTGGAATAATTGTCCAAGAATTTTTGGAGATCTGGAGAAATAGATGATTTTGATATTGGAACTTCTAGTGAGCATAATTGTGCAATTACACCTCATTTTTCTTTCTTCAAAAGCTTTTTCATGACATTAGAGCTTATTATATTTCTCAACTTCCCTGAGATACCCCGTAATTCGATTTCCTTTCCTTCTGAAAATTTTTCAAGAAAAGTTCTTGAAAATTAAAAGCTACCATACCCAAAGATTGTAACCATTGTACTCCTAGTACAACATCAACACCTCCCATTGGAAAGGAAAGAATTGGACTATTCAATACATATTCCCCCATGGTTAGCTTGATATTATGGAATTTTCTAGAGAAATTTATAGTTCCTCCATTTGAAACCATGGCTTGACATTCTGGTTTTGAGTATAGGAAACAATTCAATTCCTTGGCTACATTACAATGAATAAAATTATGGGTGCTACCTGAATCAATGAACACTATTACCTTTTTCTTCTTGATATGTCCTTCTATCTTGAGATTTTGAGGAGTGGTAATTCCTACCAATGCATTACACGATATGGCTAGACTTATTTATTCTTCTTCTAGGGTTGGTTCCTGGTGTATATCTTATTCTTTTGAAGTTTCTTGTTCATTTTCTTCCTCCTCTTCACAATCTATGTAAAATAATTTATTCTCATCACAATTATGACCTTTAGTGTATTTTCTATCAAAACTATAGCAAAGCCCTTTTTCTCTTTCTTATTCCAATTGTTGTGGTGTCAACGTTATAGGTTGTGGAAGTCTAGGAGTAACAATACTTCCATCTTTATAGATGTGAGTGGTAGGCTTCCTTGTCGCCATAATTTTACATTCAATTTTTCTTGCCAACTTGAATGCCTTCTCCAATGAATCAGGTTCCCAAACGTGAAATTCATGTTGGATGCTATCCTTTAAAGTCTCTATGAAGACATCAATCATGTGTTCCTATGGAATATCAGTTACCCTTATATTCAATTTTTGAAAGTCCTCAGTGTGCTCCACCACTGAACCCTTTGGCTTGAGATTTATCAATTGGCTAAAGAAGGTGTTTCTCTTTGTATCCTCATAATGTTCTATCATTTCCTCTGTAAAAATTAACCAGGTGACAATTTATTTACAGGAGCAAAGGCATCGATACCATACAAATGCATTTTGTTCTAAATGTAAAGTTGCAATGTGTACCTTTTGTGTGTTTTGCACATTATTGGGATCAAAATATTGCTCCATCTCTCCTATCCATGTTACGGGATTCTTGCCATAAAAATTCCTCATATCTATATTTGGAATATGGTGGTTCTTCCATTCAAAATTAGATTTTATGAAATCATGATTAAAATTTATTTTGTTTTGGTCATGAGTTTCCTCTACTATATTTTCGACATTAGGAAACATTTCTTGTATCAACTTTGTCAAACCTTCCATTTGTGAATTTACATCATTCTTCGTGTTTTCCATGTTTTCTTTCATGTTATCCATCATGTCTTCCATGCTAGCTTCCATGCCATCCATATTAGCTTCCACGCCTTTCTTCAAAGCTTCCATTTCATTTTTTATTTCTCTTTGCGAGAGAAAAATTTGGTGCACTTGCTCTGGTCATTTTGATATGTCATGTTGCAGTTCTTCATCTTCATGAGTCATAGTAGATCCTTATAAAGGATTAATGGGTGTTAAATTATTCTTAGAAGGAATTTTATAACCAAATACTGATATCTATTCTACAATATGCCCTTGGAATCAATTCAAACAGATTTTTCAAACAATACTTATGCAATTCGAAAAAAGAAATACAAACCTTTTTAATGATTTTGAGGAGCTCAATATTGAAACTAAATTATCTCTGCAATTTTGGATCTTCAATATCTAAAATTTGGCCCTGTACTAGCCCTCTGAAGCTTCTTTCAATTGCCACAGGTCTCACTTGATTTGAATTTTTCAAGGCAAAGTTATGCCCAATCTCTCACAATGACCTAATTATGGACTGGTTCAGTAGAGAGAACTTGTACGACGTTCCACATGTCACTTTTTCCTCCTTCGGCTCTGAAATTTTTCTAAAGGAAATTGAAGTCCATGTACTTGTGGCCACTTTTTACATAATTTCAATCCGATGCTCAGAGTGAGAGTTATGACGATTTTCCCAGGGTCACCTCTTTGAGATGAAATTCGAAAGCCTCAAACAACAATAACTTCCATAGATCATATCTCTGAAAATATTGCGAATAAAAATTGAAATTTTTCAACAACGTTCCTCAGGATTTCCACTTCTCTCGGTAAAAATTTCAGCTTTGAACCCTCGTAGAAAAGGAGTTATTGTGAAAATTCCACAATGACCTGTTTAGGTTAAATTCAAGATCCTCCAAAAGCCCTAAATTCCATAGATCATATCTCTGAAAATATTGCGAACTAAGATCGGAAATTTTTCCACGAAGTTCCTTAAGATTTCGGCTTCACTCTCTAAAAATTTAAGCTTCTGAAACTTTGTAGAAAATTTTTTATATAAAAAATTCCACCATGACCTGTTTGGAGCAGTGAAACCATAGAATCCAAATCTCTGATACCAAATGTTATGAAACCGGCTCCAAAAATAGAAGAGAAGAGAGATCAACACCTCAGAAATCAGCCACTTCGATGGGGAAACCTCCAATACATTACATAAATGAACAATTCTTGGATGATACAAATGAAAAAACCTCCTTCTATATGTAGGGGTCCATGGGATCACAATATAATCATAGCCGACCTAAAAATAATAATGTAAGGGAACAATAATAATGATATGGGGGTTACAAGGGCACAAAAATAACAATAAGGGGGCTACACTAAGAAAAATAAGGGACTACACTAGTAATATGGGGACCTGACACCTGTGTACTATCACATGTCATAATGAATGTCATTGTATCCCTTAACATGTTAGGAACACATTCTTTTCTGACCATTCGTGAACTTAACCCTTAAAAACATGTACTTTTGGGTTAGCACGGTTGTGTAGTTATGAACTCGCGCCGATGGCTAGAATTTCAATGCACCTTGTGCCATGGTTGCTTTGTCTCTGAAGAACCCCGACGCCGAACTACTTTTGGATTTTTTTTAAAATATGGAAATGAAGCTTCTAAGATCTAACAACTTTGTAAGCGGAGTCATGCATGTTTTTTCTACTGGATGTGGTCGAGTTTCTCTCTTTGGCCTTCTAGTTCCTACAAAAATGAAACTTCCCAAAGAGATAGGCATTTCCTCTACCATATGTGGATCCAAAATCTCATCCTCCACTCCTATAAATCCCTTTTCATTCCATTGAATCAACTAGCTAGAGATGGCTAGAATAGAGTTGATATCAAAGAATAATCCATAGTTGTGAGAAAGAGTTTGAGCATTTCGCCTCTTTGAGAAAATCGACGAATGGATGCTTTCAAGACGTGCCCGACTAAAACCGTCAGAGGAGGTCTACAACGTCAAGGTACAGGTTGTAAACTCCTTTTTTATATATTGATATGACATGATTGAATTCTAGTTCCATCTTTTTCTATGTTAGTATTCAAATTTTCTGACTCTCCTTGACTATTTAGATAGCTGTAAATGAATATGTATGCTTGTATGATGTTAGTGTTTGCTTGATCTTTGTGTAGGTGTGTAAACAATGTTACCAATGGAGAGAAAGGCTTGAATGACAAAGATCGAGGGATCACTACAACATACGACATCAAGAGTGTTGGATTGAGGTAGGACATTTATTCCAATCTGCATTTAGTTTATAAACTAAGAATTTACAAACCAACATATTCCCTTGTTTCTAGACCCACCCTAAGGCTAGAGGGATCACCTCTGTCCATAGAGGGGATTTTCCTTCAAAGCAAGCTCATGCCCTGGTTTCCTACAAGTATGAATTCAATGAAGCCATTACGAGAATTTTTAGTTCTGTCCAAAAATGCACTTAAAACCCAATTTTTGTAAAAAAATCTAAAAATTGAAAAACAAAATCTATATAGGTCTAAATATGCATAAATTGGTCTAAATATGCATAAGTGGATAGATTGGAAATTAAGTGTATTTAATTAATAAAAATTGGATAAAAAATGAGGGGCAACAATATCGTCAATAAAAATTAGATCAAATTTATCCAGGAATGAGTGGAAGATGCCATGCATCAAGCTCACGAAGTTTGCTGGTGCATTAGTTAACCCAAATGGTAATACCACAAATTCATAATGTATGTACCAGGTATGGAAAGATGTTTTGGATATGTCCTCATCCTTAATCTGTATTTGGTGGTACCTTGACCTTAAATCAATCTTGGAAAACATTGTTTCCCCCTTCACCTCATCAAACAGATCGTCTATGTGTGGCAATGGGTACTTTTTTTTTACAACAAATTTGTTGATTTGTCAGTAATCCATGCACATTCACATAGTACCATCCATTCTCTTAACAAACGGCACTAGTGCTCCCCAATGAGACACACTTGGCCAAATATATCATGTGTCCAGTAATTCCTGCAGCTACATTTTTAATTATGATAGTTTAGGCACACTCATTCTTTATGGTGCTCGTGAAACACGTGTTGCCCTAGGTATTAGTTCTATTTTGAAATCAATATCCCGTTTTGGTGGCAGTCTTGGAATATTTTCAGGGAACACATCAATAAATTCCTCTACAATAGGAATATTTTCCAACATAAGGGTCTTATCCTTGGAGTTAAAGAACCCCACATGAATTGCATAGAGATGACACCCCTTTCTAATGCATTTACTTAGTCAGGATGCCTTAATGGGATGCACATGAAGTGGCTTTTTGATCCCCTACAATTCCTAATGTGAATCGTCTTCTAATTTAAAGTAAATGAATTTATCTTGGCAATCCACTAATGGCCAGTTTTTTTTTCTAACCTGTCCATTCCCAGTAGAATATCATAGGAACCCAGTTGTAGAATTTTCAGCTCTACAATTATGTGTTGATATCCTATTATCAGCTCAAAATTTGGAACTTTTTCATTGACTCGACTTTTTTCTCCCGTGGCCAATTGAACTAGCCATGGATTCTTAAATTTTTTATTTTACAGTTTAGAGTTTTCAACTATGCGGGGGTTTATATAGCTCAAACTCGCACCAAGGTCAACAAAAATGGAAAAATATTGGGTTTTAATCCTACCTTCTAATTCTATCATAGTTGGATGAAAATCTACTTGACGATATTGTAGAGCAACATTAACCTTGGGTATGTTTCACGGAACATATCCCACTGTAGATGGCTCTTGTAGGCTGGTTGTCACCTCATTTCTCCCTCGATGAGAACAATTCTTAAAATAATGTGCCTCCCCACATCCCCAACATTTCAATGGGGGTTTTTGAGACTGTCCCAGATCTGGCCTACTAGAAGCCTCAGTATGTCGCTCTTCAACAACCCATTTGGGTTTTTTCTGATTTTTCCCAAAGTGCCTATTTGTCGAATTCGTCGCAACATTTTTATACTTTTCTGGTTTGTTTTCCTTAAAATTTGAGGGGCAAAGCTGTCCTTTTTTAGGTGGCCAACTTCTGCCAACTTCTCCCTTTTCTTTGGACTTCTGATAACACATCCTTGCTTTCCTAATTACTTTGTCTATTTTTTTTTGGTTCACAAACTCAATTCTTTCTATTATATGAGTAGACAAACTACTCAAGAATTGTTGTACCTTTGCCTTTTCATCTCTTAAATATGGCACGTATCTTAACAAGGAGGTAAATTTAGTGATAAATTCATCCATAGACATTTTTCGTAACTTTATATCATGAAAATCTCGCAATTTCCCATCATAGAACCATTTATTTAAGTACTTTTACTCGAAATACTACTAAAACTCATCCCAAGTCATGTTCTAGTCCTCAATTCCAGGCACATTTTTCACCTCTTCCCACCATAAGGTAGCATTTACCGCAATTGATAGATAGCTAAGCAAGCTTTGAGTTTGATGTAGTATTCATAAACTTGAAAATACTTATTCATATTTATTACCCAAACTTCTGCCATTTCTTCAGCCTCTCCATCAAATGTAGGAGGCTTGATTTTATGGAATTCACCCTGTAATTCAATTTTTTGTTTCTTTAGTTCTTTTTGATCTAAAATATTACCAGATTCAGCTTCATTATAAGTTCTTCTCTTATTACTCCGTTGGGTACGACTCCCTTCGCAATTGTCATGAATTTTTTGTTTTTCTCTCCTTCTCCTTGGGTGTCCCTCTCTGGACTCGGTTGTGCAGTATGATGGTTCTATTTATTTGAAAGGCTCTTCAGTATCGTTTCTTTCTCTCTCATTAACTTCTCATTATCACTTCAAACCTGAATAGTCTCTGTTTCAATTTTTTGCACCGTATCTAGCAGTCTATTTGTCTGACGTTGTTTCTCTTCCAGTAATTTTCTTGTTTGTTGGTGTTGCTCCATGCTTAATTACACCCACATTTCTAGGTGAAATTCAGGATTGGACAAGGGATGGGCTTCCTCTGTACTTATTGACGTTTGATGACTGGAACCTCTCGTCATTGTAGATTTTTATCATTCTTCCTGTCAATGTGTATAATTTGAAACCAAAAAAATATGAAAACACCCACGTTATCACATTGGCCCAACTGGCCCTAGCGTGTAACCACGCTCTGATACCACTTTTCTCATCTATACACATAAATACAACTTATAATTTTTTATTATCTAAGTTAAGCTTTGTTAACCCTTGTTTACCATATGTTCCTTTTCTATATTTAATCTTTCCAAAGATTAATATATATATATATATATATATATATATATATATATATATATTTGTGTGTGTGCGTGTACACTACTCACATATCTTGATTATTTTCATCTACAACTTGGTAACATTTCAATTATTCCCGACATCACATCATTACTTTTCAACAGTTACATAAAACCTTCATATACATTAACACATGCTCTTGGAATATCCATCCATATAGGTACGCTTTACAAAATCATAAATATCACAACACCTGAATTCTGTACCTTATGGATTTAATTTGATTTGTTATGGATTACATGGTTATTGAAGTTTAAATGAGGTCAGATGATTTTTATGGTGAGAAAATTAAATTCTCATAATGTATAATGCCTGCCGCCTTGGTTTCTATGCACCATGACTGGGGAACATCTGGTTGTAAGCTCTCGCGTTAACCCTCATAGTTGTCTGCAACAATTACCCCCATTACAGCTTGACAATTGGATCATCGAACCCTAAATCCAATGGTTGTGAGGGGATCTGGGGAGGTGATGGTAACTATCCACCCCTTGTCCCACCTCTTCTCATCATTCCTCTGCTGATGCCTTGGTCGGTCCGTATCTGCAAATTTCCATGGTTTTTCTTCATTTTTACTGTTGTAACTTCAGTTTCCTTGGTCGTTGGAGCTCTAATCTTCGTAAGGCATGACCGTGTTCCCGTTCTCACAGGTATACTTCCTCCATGAATCTTTAACAGTCAATAATGTATTGGTTTCCCTTCTGGGGGTTTCGTTCTTTACCTCAACAGTGTAACAACTCATTACAATTTTACCTTGTTTTATTTTGTATGGTGATTGTGTTAACTCTTTGAAGTCCTCAACCTATTTGGAAGGTTTCTTACGAAAAATTATCCACCGTCGGGGTTATCATTTTAACAACATGGAGATCTTGGTGCTAAGGTGTCATGGTGACTGTTTAGTTTAAATTCCTTCGGCCAGGTAGAAATGGAGTTTGGTTGGAACAAGCCCTACCCCAAGTAGGTAATACACCCACTATCAGATTGTTCAAATTTTCATCCATATTGAACTGGTTATTTTCTTCCTAACTTTTTCCAAAGTTATAGCTTGGTTTTTATTGTCTACATTATAAATTTCTTATTGTGCTGTTTCCCATTCTCATACTCATCTCCTTTTGTAACTTCATAACCGAGTTAGGGGTTTGACTCTTACTCCACCACTTCTAAGTTCACAGGTATGCTGAGACTCTTTAACACACTCCTTTCTCCTTTCCATAGTTTTGTTTGATGAGGATGAAACCCTCTTGGTGTGCAGGAAACAACATGTCCATGGTTGTGCATGCATGCAAGTGTCTTACTTATGAGGTTCTTAATTTTCAATGAGGTTTGTCGTGTTGGTTACTTACTCGACTCAGTTCGAGGTGGCTGCATTATGGTTTAGAAATTCATGCATGAACTGTTCCTTTCAGAATTTCAAGGCTTTCAAGAATGAAATTTTTTATTTGATAGTTGATAATTTAATGTATTTCCTTGAGATTCATAATTCATAATTTAATTATATACTAGAGATTTTAGAATTCCGAGCTCTATATTTTGGTTAATAAAATTCATCGAGAAATTGTTAATTTCTCAATTATGAGTTTTTCAGTTATTTTCCTCTTTTGTTCAGTAACTGTAATGGTAAACATAGAAAGTCTTATTGCCTCCTCCTGAGGGTTTATGTTTCTCAGCAGGGAATTATGGGTTTCATAATGTTGAATCAACTCTTATATATATATATATATATATATATATATATATATGCATATGCATATGCATATGCATATGCATATACATATACATACATACATACATACATACATACATACATACATACATACATACATATATATATATATATATATACACATAAGTGTTATTGTTCTCATGTTTTCTATCTAAATTTCTCCTAGAGAGGGTTACTTATCTACTGATATTTAGATATTTGAATGTATACTTAGATTTCACAGCCTTATCTCTTTTCTTTTTATTTTATAATGTATGTTATAGTAAGTTGAATATTAAGTGGCTAGAGGACGATGACCCTTGCATTGTCTCCATGTGGCTTGGCGCTAAACCTCTATGCCTCATTAGTTTATATGTTTAGGTCAGGCATATTCATTATTTATTCCCAACTCTATAACTTGTTTTCCAAAATTTTAATAGATTTCAGACTCTATGAAGATAATTTTTTTCTATCTGTTTCTTTTTTAACAGAAAAGACAGAATTTGTAGTACTAATTTCTTCCTATGAATAACACAACAATAGTTTACATTTTTGTACTTTAGTTTACCATTTTTTCTTCTAGTTTTTAAGAAAAAAATGCTCACTGTAGGATTCAAAATTGTAGGTCAAATTCATAAACATATTAGTATAAATCTAATCATTCTTAATTTCTTTCTTGAACTAATATTTTCATAACAAAATAAGAAACCAAAAATTACTTATCTATGTACTTTTCTTGTCCAGTAACTGATGTTTCCGCCCAACCTTGAGAGAGGCTATCACATCCTGTACTCCCCCCGTGCTCCTCTCTACAGCCTTAGGTAGTAGACAATCTTAATTAGAAGATAAACCTTAGGATTACAATCCAGCATATACTTCTATGGTTTACAAAGCTCCACTTGTTTCCTACTGGCTCTAGACAACTCTTCTTAACATATTGTTGCTAAACCTTAGCGTCTTTCTGAAAAAAATTCCTTCCCTCCTTCAGGATTTTCATTTTATCCTTTTTGGGAAGTAACTGTAAGAAAATGTATTTACTTTTACTCTGGAATCTTGCAATAATATACCTAACAAATTATAATATTAATATATATATTTAAATAAGAAAATAAATTTCATAAATTACTAAAAATAAATAATAACATGATATTGTATTTGTTTTCAGAATCATTTTTTGGAAAAAATATTAAATCCTAAAATGTTATTCTAAATATTTTTTATTTTTATTTAAAATTTCAATATAACATTAAATTTTTCTATTTTTATTATAAATATTTAATTTAGAAATTCAAATTTTAAAAATTAATTACAATTTAATAAAAAAAATTATTTATTAAATTTTTTTTATAATAAGATTAATTATTTTATTATAAAAAAGAAAAGAACTAAAAGTACTAACTAATAGCTGCAATAGGGAAATTTTTTAAAAGGAATGTTTGAATGGAGTATTTAATAGTGGAAACATATTTAACACCATAAAAAACTCAAATGGAACCCAAAATCTTAAAGCTTGATAGTTTTAACGTATATTTACAAAAAAATATTCTATATGAAAAGCGTGATTCGTGACAAATTTGAAGTCTTGTTAGACTATTTTTTTTAAGACGAAAAAAACATTGTGTTTTGTATCAATTGAAAACAAGTACATGTAAATTTGGAACATAAACCCATATTAGTGTCTTGGACTGTAACATTCAACTAACCTCACTTCATCAAAATAAAAAAAAAATAAAAAATTTACTTAATACTCTCACTACCATTTACCTATACTATAATTCCTCAAAATCTAAACACCTTTAGGATAAGTAACGAGACCATACATACATATATCCATATCTAATTTTTTTGGATATTAAATATTGTTACTCATCATTTTATTAATCGATAAAATTATTACTGTCCTTTATAATTACAACCCAACTATTAAAAACTGTCTGCCATCCTGGCATTAATCACGATGGAGTTGATGGGTTTTAATCCTGTACCAATACCAGATTCGTTTTTACCTGGCATATCGATATATTTATGTTACACAATGGTATTTCAAATCCTTAAATGTCGGTTATGGTTACAACTATATGTTGGTAGTCAAGAAATAGTACAATATGGATTTGTTTAACCTGTCTGTGACTGCGAGTAAGACAATTGTGCTTCCTTATTCACCGTCTATTATCCTGACATAAGATCTTCGGTTGAGATTTTTTAGGGTTTGGGTGGGTTAGGGTAATGAATACACAACCCTAATTGCTTCCACTCATTCTCATTTTTCTGCCGCCACGCTCTTCAACCTGGTGCTCATGGCTGCGACGACCTATTCTTCCATAGTTTTCATGCCTGCATGTACTCAAAGTCTACAAGGATAGTAACAAACCTTACCCATGGCTTATCACTATGTTTTTAAAGTTATTCAGTATTCATTTGACCATTTTTCTTATTTATCTGTTGACATACTACTTCTTGTCTCGTTTCTTTCTTTCTGTGGTCCTTTTTGCTTTCGGCATGGCTCTAACTTTGCGACTGGGTGATTCTTGGGTAGAAGCAAAGAATTTAGTCTTGCAATACCAGAGGATGAACTACCAACCTCCTTACTACTTCCTTGTCTCAAGTGAACATGGGGTTTGATGTGCAGTGAAAAAGCAAGTCCGGTTCACTTGTTTTCTTTTCTTTTTCTTTCTTGTTTCGATGGAGTTAAAGATTTATTGTAACTTCTGCGGGCTTATTTGTATTTATGGCAGAAATTTGGTGGATATAATTGCATAGATAGGTAAGAACTAAGTATTATTGTGTTTCTTTCTATCTAGTTGATTTTATTTGTTCTCAGTTAACATTCAGTTTTTCTCACTAACTCCTTTCCATTTATTTGACTGTTCTATAGGTATGCTCGACCACCGAGATTGTAGATGGAGTTTTTTCCTTGTCTTGCATGCTATACTTTGCTGACTTGGCCCTTTCCGTGCTCTAGGTATTCTCCTATGAGAAGCGCATTACTAACGCCACCCTAATTCAACTAGTCAATTTGTTTTGTTATGGGATCTTGAGATAGGCTTCACGTTTCCACTCTACAAAATTCTTTCCTCTTTCTTGTTGAAATTCGAATGGCCTATGAATAGTTGTTAGGCTTGCTAACAACAATAAATTTTGTTAACATATTTGTACAATTTTCGTTTTAAATGTATGATATCTAGCCGTTGAGGTTTTTTTTTTTTGCATTGCTCCATATTAACTCAGAGCTTGATTAATTTCTTTGTTTAAGCCTAGACTCTGCCTCTCTTTCTGGAGAAGACGAATATTTATTCAAATGATTTTATGGTTCAAATTGAAGTTTATACAACTATCTCCTTGTTTAATACACATGAACCTCGTCTTTCATGAATGAATGTATTTGAAAAAGTTTTGAAGCATTATTTACTGGGTTTTCTCCTTCTACCATTTGATTCATGTTACCACAAGAAAATATGTAAATATTTCCACCTTGGATAGCGAATGCTAGGGCTTGTAAATTAACATTTTTTTCCATTAAAAGAAGTTTGGTATTTTCCATGAGCACTGTTTTCTAGAATTTATTATTTTCGGTCTTTATCTCATAGACGTTGTTCTAAATTTCTTTATTCTAGTGATTTCATGTTATTTGAACACCAAAATTTATTTTCGTTTGTCTTTTCTAAGGTATTTTACCATAATATTGTTATATTTAGTTTAATTTACTCAATGGATTCCTACAAATTTCTCGTTCTGTTCATTGAAGAAATCTGCATTTACTTTCTATTCAATATTTTTACAGTCTTACCTTGTTATACTGTTAACTAAAGAATACTAATTTCATGTTCATGTATTACTATTATTTTTGTTTTTTTAATCAATAAAATGGCCATACCATTCTGTCTGTGTACTATCATAGTTGTAGAGGACAACCAAAATGGAGCTTTCACCTCAAGGGCTCTATGTTAACAGTTCTCTGTCATACCATTATTTAGTGAAGAGTTTAAGACTAATTTTCCAACTTATTTATTAACAAAGAAACATACACATAAAACTTGTCTTTACATAAATAAGTATTGTACCTAATACCGACTATAACATACATATTTTTAATATCTTTCACAAAACAACCAAGATTTTTTAGTTGCAGATAACTTTTTTGTCTTTCAATTTTTTACTGATGTTGTCCTCCCTACCTTGAGAGAGGAAATTACATCCTCGTCTCTCCCCCATGCTCCACTTCTAAGCTTTGTGAGTTGATAGAGGTTCTGGAAGAGACCTTGAGACAATCTGGTCCAGTCTTCTAACCTAGAAAATCTCATGAATTCTGAGTAATTCCACTACTCATCACCAGCTCGGGAATTATTCTCGCAAACTTCCTTTCTCTAGTTACCGAACAAAACCCCCATTCCTCATTGAGATATGCCTTTATCCTTAGAGGTTTGGGTAACTGTTTGAACTATTTCTGTTCAACTAACTCCCAGTTCTTGGAATACTTTTACCACCAATCTTTTATTATTTTTTTATAGAACCATTTACCAATATTTAATTTTATTAATCAACAAAATTAATTTCTGTTTATCCAGTAATAATTCTCAAGAAATTGTAAATGTCTTAGTTTCCATAATGTAAAATAACGTAACCATTAGTTGGGACTTAATCCAACTATCACAACTTCCCCCTATGGAAGAAAACACCATCCATGGTGTCTTCATTCTACTTCAGCAAATAGTTCTGGGTAAGCATTCTGAACAAAACCTTCATCCTCCCAAGTAGCTTCATCTGAGCTCCAAATCATAAGCTGAGTATCGTTGTTCATGCTCTTTTAGCTTCCATGACTCATAGGAAACTACTAGCTTACCTTCTTGTGACAGAATTGCACCAAATCCTTCTTTACATGCATCCGTGGAGACTTCGAACTCTTTATTGGGATCAACTACTCTCAACACTGGAGTTGTAGTGAATAAATGTTTTAACTTTTCAAAACTGTTTTGACATTCCTTCATCCATTTAAATATTTTTCTCTTCCTTTGTAAGGAAGTAATTGGGAAGAAATTTTTGAGAATCCTTCAATGAACCGTCGATAATAACCGGCCAAAGCCATAAAGGATCAGATTTCTGCCACATTTTAGGGTAGCTTCCATTCCATAATCGTCCTAATTTTCTTCGAGTCAACTGCGATTCCCTCAGCAGAAGTAACGTGACCAAGGTACTATATTTCTTCCTTGAATAAATCACACTTGCTGAACTTAGCGGATAGCTGATGCTTCCGTAACTTCTGTAGCACTATCCGTAAGTGCTCTTTATGCTCTTCTACATTCTTGGAATAAAATAAAATGTCATCAATAAATATCAACACAACATTATCGTGAAAGGGGTGAAATATACCATGCATTAGCCTCATAAAGGTTGCTGGTGAATTAGTTAATCCGAATGGTAACACTACAAACTTGTAGTGCATGTATCTAGTATGGAAATTTTTTTACAAATGTCTTTATCTTTTATCCAGATCTGATGATATCCGGACCTTACATCTATCTTTGAGGATACGATAACTCCCTTCACCTGATCAAACAGATCATCAATCCGTGGCAGGGGGTATCTATTTTTTACAGTCAATTTATTAAGTTGTCGATAGTCCATGCACATTTGCATGGTTCCGTCTTTCTTCTTTACAAACAACATTGGTGCTCCCCAAGGGATACACTTTGTTGGATATACCCTTTATCCAATAGTTCTTGTAACTGCATCTTAAGTTTGTTCAATTTTGGTACGCTTATTCGGTATGGTGTCCTTGAAATCAATGATGCTCTAGGTATCAACTCTATAGTAAAATAAATTTCCCTTCTTTGTGGAAAACTTGGTATTTCCTCTGGAAATACATCCATAAAATATTGCATTATCGAAATTTTTTCCATCATCAGATTATTTTATTTTGAATTAGTAAAACCCACTTGAATCGCATATAACTTGCATCCTTTCCTCATGCACTTACTCATTTGAGAGGCTGTAATAGGACACAGCTGTAGGGGTTTCTTTATACCTTGAATCTCCTTACGAGGTCCATCCTGCATTTTGTAATATATAACTTTTTCTTTACAATCCACTAATTTCCAGTGCTTCTCCAACCAATTCATGCCAAGTAGCACATCGTAGGATCCTAGGGGTAATATATTCATGTCTACAGTTAGCTGTTGTTCACTAATTTCCAGTGTATAGTTTGGAATTTTGGCACAAACCTTTCTTTTTGCTCCTATGGCTAACTGTACCAACCATGGATTTCTGAATTTATGACTTTGCAATTTACAAATCTCTACTAATTTTGGAATTACATAGCTTAACCTTGCACCTGATTCTATCAAAATAGAAATAGGTTGAGAGATTAGCTTACCTTCCAACTTTATCATTGTTGGTTGGTAATCTACCTGACAACCTTCCAGGGTTGCGTTAATTTTGGGTATATTTCTGTCTACATCTCCTACTGTTGAGGCTTCTTGTAAGTTGGTAACCGCCTCGTTCCCTCCTCGTTGTGGAAAATTCCTATAGTAGTGAGCCTCACCACACCCGTAGCACTGTAGGGGTGGTTTCTGATTTTGTGCTTGATTTAGCTTGTTGGAAGCTTCTGTGGGTTTATCTTGTGTAGGCCATCGTATTATTTGATGATTTCTACAAAATTGTTTTCTTATTGAACTTCTCGATGCATTCTTGAAATTTCCGATTCTGTTTTTTCCTGAAGTTTGAACTGCCTTTTTGTTCTTTCTTTGAATGCCAGCTTTTACCCAACTCTCCTTTTACCTTAGATTGCTGATAGCACATTCTTGCCTTCCAGATTGCCTCGTTGATGGTTTTGGGATTCAAAAACTCAATTCGTTCCTTCATATGAGGTTGAAAACTAGTCTGAAACCACTAAACTTTAGCCTTTTTGTCCCATAGATAAGGAACATAACAAAGTAAATAAGTGAACTTGGTGATGTATTCATCCATCGTCAATTGTCCCAGTTTTAAATCATGAAAATCTCTAGATATCTCGTCATAGAAGCACTTAGTTAAGTAACTATCTTTAAAATATTGCCGGATCGAATCCTAAGTCACGTCTTGATCATCTATACTACGAACATTATTAACTTCCTCCCACCATAGTGTGGCCTTCTCCCTCAACTGATAAATGGCCAATATAGCTTTAATATTGTTGCTATATTCATAAAATTGAAAATACTTCTTCATATTTATCAACCACGATTCAACCACGTCTTCCTCTACTCCATCAAATGTAAGTGGTTTTATCTTTTGAAACTCACCTTGTAGCTCCACTTTTTGCTTCTTAACTTCTTACTAATCTGTCACATTCCCTGACTTAGCTTCATTGTAGTTTTTATTTTTATTACTCTGCTATGAATGAATTCTTTCCATTCCTTTAGTGTTGTGGTCTCGTGCTTGTTGCTCGTTACCTTCCTGCATGTCTCTATCGGGACTGGGTTGTTCCATTCCCTGATTCTTCTTATCCGAGAGGCTCTTAAGTAACCTTTCTTGTTCTTGCATGAAGTGCTCATTATCACTTCAAACCCGCACCATTTCCTCCTGTAGCTTATGAACTGTATTTAACGTAATGCTAGTTTGGTGTTGTTGTTCCTCCAAAAATCTACTTTCTTACTGCTATTGATCCACACTCAGCTGAATCCACATCTTAGGATTCATTTCTAGTCATGGTTGGGGTTCCCCAGTGTTTTGGGGTGGTTGTTGTGTTGACTGCATTGTCATAACGTCTCCTATTATGCTTCCTTAACTATGCATCATTTACACAGTTTATCATATTAGGTGACCCATACGGTCCCAACATGCAAACGTTGCTCTGATACAACTTGTAACATTCAAATAAACTCACTTCATCAACATAAAAAAAAAAATGACTTTTGGATTCTTGTTTACTTGGCATATCCATTATATTTATGTTACACAATGATTTCTCGAGTATTTAAAAATTGGCTATGGTTACAGTTGTATCTTGGTAGTCGAGAAATACTATAATATGGATTTTTTTAACCCCGCTCAGATTGCCAGTAAGACAATTTTGTGTCCTTATTCACCATCGATTCTCCTAACATAAGATCTGCAATTGAGATTTTTTAGGGTTTCGGTGGGTTAGGGTAATGACTACCCAACCCTAACCACTTCCATTCATTCTCGTTTTGATGTCACCACGCTTTACAACCTCGTGGTCATGACCGCGATGACTTGTTCTTCCACAGTTTTCATGCATGCCCATCCTGGAAATCTGTGAGGATAGTAAGAAACCTTACCCACTACTTATCACTGTGTTTTTAAATGTATTCCGTATTCATTTGATCACTGTTCTTATTTATCCGTCGACATACAACTTCTTGTCTCGTTTCTTGTTTTCTGTCGTCCTCTTTACTTCCGGCGTGGCTTAAACTTTGTGGTTGGGTGACTATTGTGTAGAAGCAAAGAATTCAATCTTGCAATACCAGAGGATGAACTACCAACCTCCTTACTACTTCCTTGTCTCAGGTGAACTTGGGGTTTGGTGTACGGTGAAGCCGCTAGTCCAATTGACTTGTTTTCTTCTCTTTTTATTTCTTGTTTCAATGGAGCCAAATATTTATTGTAACTTCTACGATATTATTCATATTTATGGTGGAAATTTGATGGGGGTAATTGCATATACATGTAAGAACTAAGTCTTATTATGTTTCTCTCTATCTCGTTCATTTTATTTGTTCTTTGCTAACATTCAGCTTTTCTCACTAAATCTTTTCCATTTATTTGATGCGTCTACAGGTATTCTCGACCGCCAAGACTGTAGATGGATTTTTTTCCTTGTCTTTATTGCCAGACATTTCTGACTTGGTCCTTTCCATGCTCCAGGTATTCTCCTCTGAGAAGGGCATTACTAACGCCTCCCTACTTCAATTAGTCAATAGTTTTTACTGTGGGATCTTGAGATAGGCTTCACGTTGCCACTCTACAAAATTCTTCCCTCTTTCTTGTTGAAATTCAAATGGCCTATGAACATTTTTTATGCTTGCCAAGAGCAAGAAGCTATGTCAACATATTTGTATAGTTTTCATTTTAAATTTATGATATCTAGCCGTCGAGGTTATTTTTTTTACATTGCTCCAGATTAACTCAAAGCTTGATTAATTTCTTTGTTTAAGCCTAGACTCTACCTCTCTTTCTAGAGAAGACACATATTCCTTCAAATGATTTTATGGTTCAAATTGAATTTTGTAGAACTATCTCCTTGTTTAATTCGCACGAACCCTATCTTTCAAGAATGAATGTATTTGAATAAGTTTTTAAGAAGTATTTACTGGTTTTCTCCTTCTACAGTTTGATTCATGTTATCACAAGAAAATATATAAATATTTCCACCTTGGATAGCGAATTCCAGTGATTTCATGTTATTTGAACAACAACATTTATTTATGTTTGTCTTTTCTGAGGTATTTTACCATAATATTGTTATATCTAGTTTAATTTACTCAATGGTTTCATAAATATTTCTCGTTCTGTTCATCTAAGAAATATGCATTTAATTTTTGTTAAGTATTTTTACAGTCTTATCTTGTTATACTATTAACTGTAGAATACTAATTTTATGTTCATGTCTTGCTTTTATTTCTATTTTTTTAATGAATAAAATGGTCAGACCATTTTTTTCATGTACTATCATAGTTGTAGAGGACAACCAACATGGGGCCTTCACTTTGAGGGCTCTGTGTTAACAATTCTCTGTCATACCATTATTTAGTGAAGAGTTTAGGACTATCTAGGTAAATTATTTATTAACAAAGAAACATACACATAAAACTTTTATTTACATAAATAATTATTGTAACTACTACAAAATATAACATACAGATTGTTAATATCTTTCACAAAACAAAAAATATTTTCCAATGGTAGATAACTTATCTGTCTTTCAATTTCTAACTAATGCTATCCTCCCTACCTTGAAAGAGGCAATTACGTCTTCGTCTCTCCCCTGTGCTCCACTTCTGAGCTTTGTGAGTTAACAGAGGTTCTGGAAGAGACCTTGGGACAATCCATTCCAGTCTTCTAAGCGAGACAATCTCATGAATTATGAGTAATTCCACTGGTCACCACTAGCTTTGGAATTCTTCTCTAAAACTTCCTTTCTGTAGCTACCAAAAAAAAACCCCCTTCCTCACAGAGGTACGCCTTTATCCTCAAAGGTTTGGGTAACTGTTTGAATTGTTTCAGTTCAACTAACTCTCAGTTCTTGGAATACTTTTACCATTAGTCTTTTATTATTTTTTGATAGAACCATTTTCTAATATTTAATTTTATTTAATCAAGAAAATTACCTTTTGTTTATCGAGTAATAATTCTCAAGAAATAGTAAATGTCTTAGTTTCCATAACATAAAATAACGTAACCATTTGTTATCACTTAAGCCAGTTGTCACATGGACAATGGCACAATGCCATAAAAGTTCAGACATTAGAAAGTATACATTAGTAGGTTGTCGGTACCAAGGAAGAACTAAAAACTAAAGAAAAATATTTCCAGCATTACATGTAAGTGCCATAATGTTCAAAAATGGATATGTATAGTGGAAGATGTATAAAAAACTAGCTGTAGACATTTAGTGGTAACAAAAATGGAATTTTCAGGAGAAAAAAAAACATATATGTATAATCCATGGAAACTCAAATAATTATAGTTGAATGGAGGCATCTTCTAGAAGTTGACTGTCAATGAAGTAAAGAGCTCATATGTGCTTGAATTATTCATTTTATGCCTTATTAGAAAGGGAATATGCCATTGTGTTGGAATCCCGATATATGTGTTGAATTTATGAACAATGCATGTGGTGAAGGAGGTATTTGATGTGTCTAATCCAGCTCACTTGTACTAGAGGAAGAAATGTGTTGTGGCCATTGATTCCATCAATAACATCTTGGGAATCTCCATAGATGTGTAGATTCATAATCTACAAATTGTAATATATCCAAAGAAAACCCCATAGTGCCATGACATCAACCTTCATGTTCGACCCAGGACCACCATTCCAGTGTAGATGATATTGTTTGTTTTTGTTCAGTCTAATCCAGGTGTTGCATCCACTTATACCATGTTCTTTAGATCCATTGAAATACCCAACTAGAAAGGCGATCTAGGGTGGAAGATGTCAGTGAGATAAATCCTTAGCTTTAACATATAGTGTAGTAGTGTTGTCAAGCCATGTCATGATTCTGAAAAAAAAATGATTATGTACAATCGACGTCCCCTCGAAGAGGAATTGGTTCCTAGCTAACCAAACCTCCTAGAAAAAATAGAAAGGAAAAAATTGGTGCTCAGTATCAACATGCTACCATGACGGAATTCAATGTATTATATTGTATGGCAGCCATTCCAGGTTTTGTAGGAACTGAGAAAAATATAGCCATAATTTTGAGATAGAGGGGCAGTCGATAAACATATGTTTAATCGATTTAGACTCCGTCATGTAGAAAGAACAACGACCCATTCCATGGTAGCCTCATCTTAGAAGATTGTCCCACGTGAGAATTTTATTTCTCGATGTGATCCAAGTGAAGAGAAATATTTTTTTTGGGATGGGTTTCTTCCATATATTTCTAAAGCATGATATTTCCTCTAATTGAATTTTCTAAATGATATTTTTTTTTTATAAATATCTGCAACCACAATAGACTATCCCCGCATCTTTCCATCCCAAAAAATCCAGTCTCCATGTGCATCAAGATAAAATCCAACCAATATAAGTCTGTCAATGTACACATTCCATGCCAGTGTAGACTATACGTACAATCCAAACTCTGCGGAAGTATTCCAAATTGGGAAACCCTATTCCCACTTTGAAATAATCTGGCTAAAAAATAAGTACCCTTTGTGATATAATACCTATAGGAGATGTGCATCTATAGATAGATCCGGTGAGGTGCCTCTAATGTTGTCTATTCCCAATAGAGTCTTCTCGCAATTACCAAACTCCCAAGTCAACCCTCTGATGAAAAGTGCCAAGATGTTTTTTAAAACCTTCCATATATATGAGCCCCTACTCATGGGTAAATTTTGTGTTATGTATATATGTATGAGCCCCAAACCATATAGATACTTAGCATGAAATATATCTGGAAAAATTCCTGTACTAATGATACCCCTCCATAAGGATTTGATAAATAGAGTCTAAGAAAAAACCCAAGTGTCTAATAAGACCCAGCCACCATATATTTTGGGTATTCTCAATAAGTCTAGTCTACAAAGATGTGTTTTTTTTTCTCCATGAGCCTGATACCACAAGAAATTTGTAGCTATGGAATTTTTGGAACTAATAATGTGCGAGGGAAACTTGAAAAGGTGCACTCTGTAAACCGAGATCTTTTGTAATACAACCTGAATGAGGATGTAGCAACCCCCATAGTGATCCATTTGTGTGCCCAAAAATTCAACCATTTATTTTATTTCTCCACAAGCCACGTTTATTCTTTGGTACGATAACAATTTTATTTCAAACGGAAACCAAGGTAAGTGAAGCCATCTGTGAGAGTTTCCAATCTAACATCAAAAATTATTGCGATGATCTCCATGTCTCTCTTGTCTCTGATAGAAGATAGAAGTACAAATTTTCCTCCATTGACCTCCACGCCAGAGGTGACCCCATATCTCAGGAAAATGTAATGAAGGGCAGGTGCCCGGGAGAGTGTGATAAAACCAGGATATAATCAATAAATAGAGAGTGTGTGAACACCACCGTAGGAGAGATGCGTATACCCTTAAAGATACCATGTGATTGTGCATATCTGATTTTGAGGCTGAGTCCATCGATTATAAGAATAAAAATCAAAGGGAAGAGTGAGAATCCTTGACGAAGGTCGTGCCCAGAAAGGAAGAAATCTTAGGAAAGACCATTTATGATGACACCATACGAGACATGTGCAATGCATTCTATGATCCATTCAACATTGCATGCAAATAGACCGATCCTGTGTACTACCAGTTACATGAAAGACCAATTGACACTGTCATAAGATTTATGTAGATCTACCTTCATCACCAAGGCCTCCAAATTTTTGGTATGAATCGAGTGGATGCATTCTTGTGTCATGGAAATTGCATCATGTATTAGGTGGTTTCTAAGAAAACCACATTTCTCATGAGAAATATGACAAGACAGTACACTAGAGATCTGAAGAGAAATCACCTTAAAGATCAACTTATAATCAATATTGCATAGAGATATAGGTCTGAAATCCTTGAAATCCTTGGGAGAGGAGCGTTTGGGGATGGGGGAAAATAAAATGATGTTAATATTTCCCAAAATACATCTAAAAATACTTGATTCTTCAACCACCTCCAAGATGTATGTGCCCATAAATTTAAAAAAAACTTAAGTATAGCTCCACTGTTCACCCATCAGGTCCGAGGAATTTATCTCGCACAAATGTTTTGAGTTCCTAGGCAATTTATTCATGGGAGACATGGTTGTACAATGTGGCATTGTATGTATCATCGAATATGCAAGGGAATAGTTTCAATGGCCATGTATGATCTGAAAAATCGATCATCGACCTGCGTTTGTAAAAATATGAAAAATATGAGACAACCTCCTTTGGGATCTCATGGGTGGAACATAAGATAGAATCATCCATAGATTCAATCTACCAAATGGCATGCACATTTATCTTGATATTTTCATAATGGTGTAAAAATTTCATGTTTCGGTCTCCCTCATGCACCCAGATGGCCCTACTCTTAAATTTCCTCGTGATCTCCTATATCCTAAGGATCTCATTTTTGCACTTTTATAGGTCTCGTAGATGATAGTATTCCTGTGAAGTTGGAAACTCTCTTTACAAGTTAGTACAAATCATTTCAATCTCTTAGGAAAATTTTGTAATTCCTTAATGATATTTTTTTTCTTGAGTCATTCCCATGTGTGAGTCATGCTCTTTCGAACACGGAGATTCTATGAAAAATGTGAAATGGGTAAGGTTACTTCCCTTTTGGGATCATCCACCAAAGTCTCCATGACCAGTTTGTGAAAGTAGGAATCTTCCAACCAAACACTATTGAAATTGAAGGGAAGACCCATCCGAACCGGTTCCATCCGCTACTGTAAAAAAATTGGGTGATGATTTGAGAAGGTCGATTTGATCACTGTAGATTTCATATTACCAAAGACTTTAATAAAGTTCTCGTGCACAAGAAAAAAATATATTTTCTTGCCGATATAGGCATCTCTAGTCCTGCGGTTTCTCCAAGTAGGAGACAAAGGAGATGCGAAAATATCAAGAATATGATTTTATGAAAAAATTTGAGAGAATCGATCAGCCAAGTGATCTAGACGGTAGTGAGTTCCCCAAATTTCGGAAGGAGACAGGGTGGCATTGAAATCCCCCACGATGATGAGAATGTGGATGTTGAGGATGTATGAGGACATAATATGTTCCCAACTTATGAGGTGATTAGAGTATGAAGCGTATAGATTAATCAAGTGGATATGTTGCGGGAAGCCACAGATCTTTTCAATGAGTAGAATACCAAAAAAGAGGCGAAATGCACATAAATTGGCATTGCAGATCCCACATGGAAATGCTGCCACCAGATAGTCCAAAAAAATTGACGTCGATGATGTGCCACTCCAGACGAATGGAGTGGAAGTATGAAATAGCTCTGGGAGTAGGGGCCATGGTTTCCTGGAAAACAACGTTGAAATGGGGGGATATAGATACAAAGTGTCTCAGATTCAAAAATTTTGAGTGGTCTCTCAGACCATGGATATTGTGGGAGAGAACATAAGTCATGGTGCAGGTAAGGAAGGACCGCGTGCTCTAATTGCCCAAGATTAAAATAATGTGATTACAAGATTTCTCTTGATCCCTTAGAATTTTCCTAATGAAAATATCGAGAATTCTCTCAACCCCAAAAGTGTTTGATGTTGTTTTTACCCTACTTATGAACAATAATTTTCAAGGCAAACGAGCAGATAATATTAGGGGAAGTAGAATTTTGATAGATTTATGTATAGTGAGGGTCTCCATATCCCTAAAGAGATTCAATAATAGGAATTCATAGTCACTTCCAACATAATTATGAGGAGAGTTTAGGAGTGTAGTTTCATTGTGAACCAAGTGAGGGAACAAAAATAGGGAGACCGCCATCGACAGGTAGGGAGACCGAGGGATATTGTGCAGTGACCATCATAAGGTTCGAGACATCACCAGATTGTGTGGAGATCCCATCAAATTCATTAGATGTGCCATACAGAGGGGGATCAAGAGGAGGATGACATGGAGAATAAGACACAAAAAAGTTAATATAGCGATGTGGAGGAGAAGAAGAGGTACCTTTAGAGTATTTTTGTGAAAACTTTGTGCAGTCCTCCATCATGTTGGATCCATGACCTGTAACAAATTGAGAAAATTTTGTAGAGTGCTTGCATCTCCGAGGGAAACAAATTCATCAAGTGTTCCGTACAGTGGCATAGAATGCACCGAAATGGAAACCTTTAGTAATCCACCCATTTTTTATTTCGAATAGTGCCCCATGTGAGGTCTAAGTTCCCCGAGAGCCCACTAGAGAATTTCACCTCCAACAAAATCAACATGACATGTTTATCGTTAGCCCCCATGCATCTAGGGTTGAGATATTGTTTTCCAATTTCATTACCAATCACAGTGAGAGATACATTCATCCATAATTCTAGGGGAAAACCAGGTATTTTAACCCATACCAATTTGGTATTCGGGGTGTGCATAATAGAGTTGAAACAAATGTACCATCTTTGGACTTGCAGAAACCTTATGCCACGAACCTAGGTTTTGAGCATTATTTTTTTTTCGTTGACTGAATGAAGGAAATGTATGAAAAACCAGGAGTTCATAAGGCATCTCACCTTTGGTGGGTAGCTGACCAGGGGAGACCTAGTCTTCTTCACCGAACCTTGCATGTCCTTCTCTGGCATGTCGATGAAAATCAATCGTCTCATGATCGCCCATTTCTGTAGGCTCGTCACTCGGCCCAAGAGTACATCATATCAAAAGCTCAGTAGCTTGATTTCAACATAGGGTTGTATGATTTTTTCGATCTTCTGCTATGATTTCCTAGTATGTCTAAAAGAGACCTCACATTTCGACTGGTTTGCATGGGGCAAAGTACATGGAGCATCCAGAGGAGATCTAACGGAATTAGTGTTGAGGAAGGACCCCAGTGGCTATCGGTTGGATAGACAAGTGTTGTACATATGTTCAGCATCCAGCGTGGCCTCAATGTAGGCTTCCTAAGGATATGTGCCATCCTCAAGGAATTCAAAGCCCAGATCCATGTTGAGGCAAGAAAACATTAAGTGTAATGGTGAGCTGGTAAAGTATAAATGTGATACAACCACCCCTGACCATGATCTAGGCAGGACATTTGACAATAAGATATATGATAAATGGGGGTGGTTATATTTGCAAAGGAGGATATTCCCAAATCAAGGTGGCAATTACGAGGAGGTGTGGAATGTTATATTATATGTAATGGTCAGAGAGGAAGAGCCGAGATAAAGTTAAATTGGAAGGAAATAAAGGTACAAGAATAAAACAAATGGAAGTAATGTTCGCAGAATTACAACATGTGTCATAAAAAAAATTGATGTATGAAGGGTGGGTAGATGGAGTAGGTGAATTCAAAATAGGAAGGGTTCCCAGTTTGATAGCTCCCGAAAAAAAAATGAGCCGGAAAAAAAAGGTGATGGACGGAAAATCTTGACAGAAATTACAGAGCCACCCCTGTAGCAGATGGTTGATGGGAGGAAACTAGACAGTAAGGACGAGAGTCATGAAAGGTTCTGCAAGTTCAAAATTCATAGCAGCAACAACATCAACATCCCATACAGTGCCACCATATGTGACAACATTGAAAGCTTTGTCCTTACAGGGTCTCGAAACAATGAAGGAGTCAACCCATTTTTGCCACAAGATATGAAATTTGGATTGTTACAAATTAAGTCCCAGGTTGGTATCCTCTTCAAGCCCAAATTTTTGTGGATAGTGTCCTCAGTTGACATGTGAGACTTGCTTTGAAAGTTGGAAGTGGGAAAGATCAATCAGGTAGAGGATGCAAATCACAAGCAGGAAGCGGGTGAGGATATGAATGATCCGAACAACATTGGGGGTGATCATAGTAAGGAATTCCTGGGGAAACCGTCCCATTCATTCAGAAGAAAAACCATGAGAGCGCAATGCCCAACATGTCCAAATTACCCCTAATCCCAAGTAACAAGAGTCCCAAAATGGACGTAGTAGGGGAAATATAATGACAAACCAAAGTCAAAATGGAACATGTATTAGGAATAGCATAGCGTGTCAACCGCACATCAAAATAACAAACAAAACATGCAGAGAGAGAGTGAAAAAACAATTTAAGTGTAACCTAGAGGATGTAACAAAAAAATTTATAATAGGCCAACAAGTGTTATCGAAACCCCGGGAAGAAAACGGAATATTATGCAATCTTACTTATAAAATTGTGCTCTGGCTTGTCCTTGCGAAGTAACATCCTTCCTCATACACACCAAGGTTGCCTCTCAAATACATGCCCTACCCTGGTTCAAACGCTCTTGCATCTCCCTCGGCCTATGATCGTGACAATTAGCTTAAAATTGTCAATAACTATTGTAAATAGTAAATTATGCAAGGACATTTGCAAATAAATATTATGCAGAGACATGTTCATAAGACATGTTGAAACCATCTTGACGGAATCACATATATTCCTAACAAATTTCTTCTGCATACCTACCTCCCACACATTACTAAACCAAAATATTTAAACATGGACAAGGACAGGCTCTGATCATAATATAAATTATTGGACAAAATAAATATCACTATGGGTGAATGCATGAAGATTGGTTACACTTTTGTGATGAATGTGGCCATGAAATTCCAAAATGCATGAAAATGAGTTACACTTTTGGGGCAAATGTGGCCATGAATTTCAAAAATGTACTCTTTTATCAAATTTCAGCCCTCAAATTTTATATAAACCTTGTGAATTTTTATTTTGAGTAAAAAATAATTTGTGGAGAATTGTGTATTTTTCCTAATGATATTATTTGCAAAAAAAATTGGTGTCATATAATCTATCAATTTTCCATTAAATTTTTATTTTTTTTACTTCCGATCAAGCTATCATAATTATCTAAATGAAAAGAGAGGAAAAAAATGAATCCTCTGAATACTTGTCTTTAAAACAATTATAAAATTTATTATTCCACAAATATTTTTATAAATATTCAAATATATTTAAAACTCTAATTTTCCTAAATTATAAAACCAAATTTTATTTTATTATATATATATATATATATATATATATATATATATATATATATATATATATATAGATAGATATAGATAGATATTAAAAAATAACTTTTCTTTTAAAATTTAGAAATTATTAAAAATAATAATTTATTTATTGGACTGATTTTAAATATAACATGTTTGTATAGTTAATCATTTTATATTTTTATATTTCATTTTTTTTAAAGACAAATAAATCAAATTATAATTAAGAAAAAAAATTAAACTAAATTATTTCCTACTCACATCCATGTCAACTTGAAATATGTTCAATATAATATAAAATAAAACTCTGATTATAAAGATTCGAGAGGAGATTATTCATTAATCATATAAAAAAAACATATATTATATGTTTTTAAATGATTACTTTAAATATCTGTAAATTTTATAATATTATTATTTTTAAAAATAATTTCTTATACACATTTAAATTTACATTACTCAAATTCAAATTAGTTAAATAAAATTTTAAAATTTATGATTTCCTTATGTTTTTATTATTTTAAAAGTATATATTAAAAACCTAAATGAGGAGTAAAAAATTATATATATAATTTCACTTGTGTAGACTAAGAGCATAATTGAGTACACTCATGTTTTATAAGTTGAGACAGATTTATAATCTTATATGCCATTGGATGCATTAAAATTATATTAACTAGAAATTTCACCACATGTTGTAAAAGAAACTTCGCAAGGAAATAGCATAGGAAAGAGTAGCCTAGAAGAAATAAGATGGTGCAGAGAAGGAACCATCGTGGAGGAATGAACAACAATTTTTTCTTCCATGGAAACACGTAGTGAAGGTTTCAAAGATATTGATGATAAGAGTTATCGACCTGAAAATTTTGTTATAGATATTGAAATGAGAAATTACGAGTGAAAACATATATGAAAACCAACATAATCTGTTCAGATATATACAAATTTTGTGATAGATATTGAAATAGGAAATTCTGGATGAAAACCCTGTGGTGGTTAATAATCCTTTGAAGCAAGCGTGAAATGAGCATGTAACTCAAATAAGATATTTTAAATACATTCAAGTACAATCTATCTAGCGTAAATGTAAATAAAGAGAATTTTTATTAACAAAAATAAAGTTTACTACAAGTTCATCTACATATCCTAGCCCCAATTGCATGCTTGTCAGAAATTGTATATGAAGAACAATAGTCTTGGTCTACAATAAATTGAATTTCATTTTAATGTGGAGGCATTTTTGGAAGGAGATATTGTTCTTTATGTTATGGTTTATTTTCTTAACTCCAGACTTGCTTTAGTCTTTCTCTATATACATAAGAAAAAAATGCAAAGTAAATTCACAAATTTAAGTTATAGTTTTATATTTTATAATTACAAATCTAGTTTCTTATTAAAATATTTTACACATCTATTTATTCAAATCAATTATATTGTGAATATTTTTTCTCATATTATTTGATTACAAAATTATTTTACTCTTACTAAGTAAAATAAGTTTATTAATAAATAATTAAATGCCAAATTGAAAGATTACTCAAGTGAGAACTACTATCATATATAGACCTGATTTTCTGATGTATAAATTATTTGTTTTATATGTCGTTCAATTTCTATTACCTATTATATTCAAACCTAGTGGGGAGGTATTGAAAATTATAGCCAACTTTAGGTAAATAAACATTCACATTGTCAAGTTGGACAAACAAAAATTTTATAATCCCAAAATTCTCTTACATAATCCTCTCCTTAAATATATAATTGAGTTCCATTTATTAAAAACAAAAGCAATATTAGGAACATCCTAAAGCTATAAAAGGTAATTAACATGAAAAATAAAAAAGTTCCTCACGCCAACATACAAATGTTAATCTTAATTGAATCATTAAAAAAATAAAAATGGATAATAGCTTTACCAGTTATGTCATTAAAAAAGACCACTTTCACAATCAAATTTCTACATTAATTTAAAAAATATATATTTTATAATTAGATATAATTATAATTGTATAGTTTTAAGATATATATTTGATGATAATAATATTTTAGTTTTAGGAAAATAAGTCTAAGTTGGAACTAAATCAATTTGGAAAATTGCATAGAGATTTAACACATTATGGCACATTAGGTGAAGGGGCGCTAGTGTTCCTTACCTCCAAATGTCGTATAGTGTGATGCATAAATATAAAAAACCCTACACCTACTTATAATTTCTAGTTCAAAATTTTAGTAGTTAATATATATATATATATATATATATATATATATATATTAACTACTAAAATTTTGAACTAGAAATTCTAACTACGTGCAAGGTTTTTTATATTTATGCATCACACTATATGACATATAATGTATTTATTTGAAATGAAAAAAATGATAATCTACTATAAAAGACAAAAGCATTCAAGGAAAATAGAGAGCCTAAACGGATGTGGAGGTACAAAATAGAGAGATTGAAAGAGATGTGGATTTACCTGCAAATGATGAAGAAATGAGAGATGTAGAGGAACTTGTCAATGAGAATGTTGACCACACAAATGAAGTCGCCATTTTAATATTTTAATTTTTTTCAATGTACATGTCAAGTTAAAATTAAAAATTAAAAATTTATATTTTTTTTTTATGTAGGGAAAACATCTTACCAACAACAAGATCATAACAAATGTAGAAAAACATAGACATTAATCAGAAGTTGCAAGAAGTTTTCTTTGATGATAATTTTCGAGATAATATAGAATCAACTAAAACGGAAGAAATGAGGCCACTAATTCATAAATGAATAGTTCAAGGTAAAATAAATTGGGTGATTAAAAAAAAATTCAAGGTATATCTATCATAGCATAAGCTTAATTCTTAAATATATTTTTAAAGAAAAATTATCTAAGAAATATAGTTCCACTATTGGGAATTAGAATGTCCAAAGAGGTGAAGGTAAATGAGTTGGTATCAAGAAATATGACATCAACCCTTGGAAAAATTGCAAAATATCAATCTCCATATGGCATAAGTGCTAATAGGGCATTATTGACAAGTGTTGTTGGAAAATGAACTACATCAAATCAGTCGATATCAATGAAAACAAGAATGTACAAACATTAAGAAAACGTTTATGGAGGCATTAAAAACTAGGATTCAATAATATGAGAATGATGAACTTGCATGTTGGGCTGATATATGTAGGAAACCTTATCAAGTTAGACTTTTATATAATGTGAGGGACAATATGAAAGAGTTTTGGTATTGGAATTTCCATGTGTCACCAAATGAAAATAATATCATCATACATTGTATATCTAGAGGGGTGTATTGAGAGCATTTCCCCTTTCAGTGATTGTTGTTATTAAAAAATATTTGTTACTACATAATATGTATAACTTGTATATAGACTTGTCAAAAAAGAAATAACCGTGTTCGAATCTTATGATTGTGAGGACAATATAAGGAGTCCATTCATACAACTACCACATACTATCAATAGGCCAAAGGTTTTTCCAGTGAAGAGATCTATGCAGCTTCGTCATGCAGATCGAATCTCACTATTTTAAATAAATATATTACAAAGAACCACATTAATTGCCATGGCCCTCACATACCTTCCTCTTTTTACTTTTTAAATACCTTAACTTATTCTTAATCAAATAGTGTCAATTTTGTAAAACTATAATCTACAAGTCTTACTTTTTATAGCTTTGGTTGAAGGGTAGAGTATCTAAATTCCCTTACCCTTCCAGAAGCATCATCAATTATTGTACCACCCACCTCAACATCCAATCTAGACATCTTAGGTTATTCTAAATTGATCAAGAATATAGAATTTTTAGGGTGGTGTTCTATGCGCACTAAAATTCCCATGAGGTCCATCACTATGTATTGGGTTCATTGCAACCTTCGATATATTCTGAGTTGTTGTGATTTTTCTCTTGTGGCTACAACTTAGTTTTTATTGTCACCTAGTTATCATGATTCAATACTTTGTTATCATCTCAGATCCTTATAGCATTAGATATATTTTGTGAGCTAATGTGATGTTTTGTAGTGAAAACATTTGTTTAAAATTTCAGAATAAAAAGTTGAGTAAGTTTGATATCATATAATATGAAAATTGTTTATGATTATAAAGTAAAAAAAATGTAATATTTTTTAGCTACAATTAGGTAATTAAATATATGTATACAGGTTTTTTTTAACGGAAGAAATTTTATATTCATTAACAAAAAAAATCTGAAAGAGTATGTATGTAGTTACAAACTGTTATGTAGTTAGAAACTATTACAATTAAGTAATTAAAGGTAAATTTAGTGTTATTTAAGAAATGAGAATTATGAACATTCATCATTATTGCTCAAGATAAATCATGTCCTATGAAATAATTTGGAAATTTAAAAAGATTACATATTTTAAAAAATTTCATTATTAATTAAATTTTTTATATATTAATAAATACTATTCATGAATAATAAAACAATTGCAACATAAATACTATATAACAAAAAAACCATGTATTTTTGGAATAATAAAATAGTTGTAACAAAAATAATATAGAACATGAAAAACTATGTATATTTGGATGTGTGAATATTTAGATACATTTTATTGAGTAAAATGTTAAAAGAGTAATATTTATAAACATTTAAAAATAGTTTTATTAAATAATTAGTTTAGATCTATATTATTTATGAGGGATGAATTCTCTTTTCACTCTAAAAGAGGTTTGCATATCAAGGCATATGATCCCTCTTGGATATTGGTGGATCGAGAGTTAAGATTGATTTAGGCCATCTTAGTTTCCCTCTTGAAATAAAATACATTCCACATGAATACCATGGGTCGATAACATGGGCTATTGTTATAGTTTATTATTATTTTATTTTATTATTTTTATTTTTTATTGTATTTTGACCTAGTTAAAATGTTCATTACATTATGTCAATATTTTTATTTAATTTACTTATATTTTTATTTTTGCGTAATTTGACATAGTCAAAATGTTAAATTGAGGTCAGAATCTAACAAATTTTTAATAACAACATTTTAACTTAAAAGTCACCAAAAATTAAATTCAATCTAACTTATTAAAAAGAAAAAACACTAACATTATAAAAAACATATAAAAAAATATTTACTTGTGTATCTAATAGCCTAAAACATTTCAATCATCTAGCATTTGACCCAATGACTCAAACATGGACACAATGGCAGCTAGGGGAGTTGTTTCGAAAGAGGAACATCTTATGGCGTAATTATATATATATATATATATATATATATATATATATATATATATATATATATATATATATATATATGTTTGATTTTAATAAAATCAAATTGATAATTTCTTATTTTTAATAAATTTATTAATTAAATTATAGCATTAAAAATTAAGTTACCAAATTATAAATATAAGAATATTAAAATTTCAATTGCAAGTGGGATGGAATCATTTTTCAAACCTATACATCAAAACACTATAAATGAGATGATTTAATGGGAAATTTATCCATGCCATTATTAATTACCTATTCCAATGTAATTAGAAATTAAATTTGGTGTTTGTTTTTTTCCTTGTTTTTAATTAACTATCAAAAACTTACAATTTTAAAGTATGCATATCATTATTGATATTGCTAATGATGAGAAAATTAAAAATTTGCATGTATCCATAAATGAGATGATGTAATGAGAAATTAATCCACACCATTATTAAGTACGTATTCAAATGTAATTCATAGTTAAATTTGGTTTTTGTTTTTTTTTTTCTTGTTTTTAATTTAACTATCAAATACTTACACTTTTAAAGTGTGCATATCATTATTGATATTGTTAATGATGAGAAAATTAAAAATTTACATGTATCCATAAGTGAGATGGTCTAATGGGAAATTAATCCACACCATTATTAATTACCTATTCAAATGGTATTAGTTAATTTTTTTTTCTGTTTTTTTTTCTTGTTTTTAAATGAACTATCAAAAAATTACAATTTTAAAGTCTTCATATCATTATTGATATTTTTAATGATGAGAAAATTAAAAAATTGTGTGTATCCATATATCTATATATAAATAAAATAAATTACATCTATGGATGAAGCTATTGAGTTTTAAGGATTGATTATGCCCGTAAGTTGATTGAGCCACATAGCTTGATCAAGGTCCTAAATAACCCTCAGTTATATAGGAGCTCGACTGAGGGTCTTTTTTAATGCTAGATAAAAAAATATTTAAGCCCTCAAACAAATCTATTGAATTCTTAGGCTTGATCGAGCCATTTTTTCACCCTCAACATGCCCTCACTTTCCAAAAAGCGTAACCTAGCTTCATGCATAAACCCAAATACACTAAAGTATTCTCAGAATAATGCCATCAACCACAAATTAATATTTTATGATGACAACTTTATGTTTATTGCATCCCCATGAATTAATAGTTCATGTTGGTAGTTTTATGTTCAATACCTTCAAGTTAATTGATTTTGGTAACAAGTGCAGAATCAAAGTTGTGTGGAGGAATGACTATGTGCTGAAGTACAGGAGTGAAAAGGGGACTTTATTGCATAGAGAAAAAATTAATTTTAAACTCTTTTTCATTTAAAAATATTACAATTTTAGTTGTGCAGAAGAGGAGTTGCATAGAGCTATGAATCAAATTCCTACATCAAAGTTACACAAATTTAGCTATGCAAAAGAGAAGTTTCATAGAGCTACAACTCTCTTTGAAATGAAACATGTTCCGATGAGGAGGCATGTGTAGGAGAATATAGTACAAAGGGAGTGTTATTTAACTATTATATAAGTAACGAGACCATATATACATATATCCATATCTAATGTTTTTGGATATTAACTATTGTTACTCATTAGTTAATTAATTGGTTAAATTATTACTATCCTTTATAATTACAACCCAACTATTGAAAATTGTTTCCCATCCTAGCATTAATCATGATGGAGTTGATGGCTTTAAATCCTGTACCAATACCAAATTCTTATTTACTTGGCATATAGATTATATTTATGTTACACAATGATTTCTTGAATCTTTAAATGCCAGCTACGGTTACAGCTATATCTTGGTAGTCGGGCAATAGTACAATATGGATTTGTTTAACCCTGCTCAGACTATCAGTAAGATAGTTGTGCATCCTTATTCACCATCGATTATCCTAACATAAGATCTACAGTTGGGATTTCTTAGGGTTTGGGTGGCTTATGGTAATTACTACCCAACCCTAATCGCTTCCACTCATTCTCGTTTTTCTACCACCGTGCTCTGCAACCTGGTGCTCATGGCTGTGACGACCTGTTCTTCTACAATTTCATGCTTGGCTTTCCTAGAACTCTGCGAGGATAGTAAGAAACCTTACCCATGGCTTATCATTATTTTTTTGAAGGTATTCAATATTCATTTGACCATTGTTCTTATTTATCTGTCGATATACTACTTCTTGTCTCGTTTCTTCTTTTCTGTTGTCCTCTTTGCTCCAAGCATGGATCTAACTTTGCGACTAGGTGATTCTTGGGAAGAAGCAAATAATTCAGTCTTGCAATATCGGAGGATGAACTGCCAAGCTCCTTACTGCTTCTTTGTCTCAGGTGAACTTGGGGTTTGTTGTACGGTGAGACTGCTAGTCCGGTTGACTTGTTTTCTTTTCTTTTTCTTTCTTGTTTCGACGGAGTTAAAGATTTATTGTAACTTCTGTAGGCTTATTTGTAGTTATGGTGGAAATTTGGTGGAGATATTTGCATAGAAAGGTAAGAAACAAGTCTTACTATTTTTCTCTCTATTTGGTTGATTTTATTTTTTCTCTATTAAGATTCAGTTTTTCTCACTACCTCTTTTCCATTTATTTGACTGTTCTACAAGTATGCTCGACTGCCAAGACTGTAGATGGAGCTTTTTTCCTTGTCTTGATTGCCAGACTTTGTTGACTCGGCCCTTTCTGTGCTCCAGGTATTCTCCTATGAGAAGGGAATTACTAACGCCACCCTAATTCAATTAGTCAATGGGTTTTGTTGTGGGATCTTGAGATAGGCTTCACGTTGCCACTCTACAAAATTCTTCCCTCTTTCTTGTTGAAATTCGAATGGCTTATGAATAGTTTTTAGGCTTGCCAAGAGCAAGAAACTTTGTTAACATATTTGTATAGTTTTCGTTTTAAATGTATGATATCTAGCCATCGAGGTTTTTTTTTTTACATTGCTCCAGATTAACTTAGAGCCTGATTTATTTCTTTGTTTAAGCCTAGAATCTGCCTCTCTTTCTAGAGAATACAAATATTTCTTCAAATAATTTTATGGTTCAAATTGAAGTTTATAGAACTATCTACTTCTTTAATACGCACGAACCCTGTCTTTCGGGAATGAATGTATTTGAATAAGTTTTGAAGCAGTATTTACTAGGTTTTATGCTTCTACAATTTGATTCATGTTATCACAAGAAAATATATAAATATTTCTACCTTGGATAGTGAATGTTGGGGCTTGTAAATTAGCATTGTTTTCCATTAAAATAAGTTCGGTATTTTCCATGAGCACTGTTTTCTAGCATTGATTATTTTCGGACTTTATCTCATAGAATCTGTTCTACATTTCTTTATTCCAGTTATTTCATGTTATTTGAACAACAAAATTTATTTCTATTTTTATTTTATGAGGTATTTTACCATAATATTGTTATATCTAGTTTAATTTACTCAGTGGAATCCTACAGATTTCTCATTGTGTTCATCTAAGAAATCTGTATTTACTTTCTGTTCAGTATTTTTACAGTCTTGCCTTGTTATACTGTTAACTACAGAATAATACATTTATGTTCATGTCTTACTATTCTTTCTGTTTTTTTAATCAGTAAAATGGCCATACCATTCTGTCTGTATACTATCATAGTTGCAGAGGACAACCAAAACAGAAATTTCACCTCGAGGGTTCTATGTTAACAATTCTTTGTCATACTACTATTTAGTAAAGAGTTTAAGACTAACTGGAAAACTTATTTATTAACAAAGAAACATAAATGTAAAACTTTTATTTACATAAATAAGTATTGTAACTACTACAGACTATAACATACAATTTTTTAATATCTTTCACAAAACAACCAACATTTTCCAGTGGCAGATAACTTATCTTCCTTTCAATTTCTGACCGATGTTGTCCTCTCTACCTCGAGAGAGGCAATTACATCCTTGTCTCTCCCCTCTGCTCCACTTCTGAGCTTTGTGAGTTGACAGAGGTTCTGGAAGAAACCTCCGAACAATCCAGTCCAGTCTTCTAACCCATACAATATCAAGAATTTTGAATAATTCTACTGGTCACCACCATATCGGGAATTATTCTCGCAAACTTCCTTTCTCCAGTTACCGAACATAACCCCCCATTCCTCACTGAGATTGTCTTTATCCTCAGAGGTTGGGGTAAATGTTTGATCTATTTCTATTCAACTAATTCTCAGTTCTTGGAATACTTTTACCATCAATATTTTATTATTTTTTTATAGAACAACTTTCTAATATTTAATTTTATTTAATCAACAATTTTTATTTTTTTTTCTATCTAGTAATAATTCTCAAGAAATAGTAAATGTCTTAGATTCCATAACATAAAATAACGTAAACATTAGTTGGGAATTAATCAAACTATCACAACTCCTCCCTTTAGAAGTCAACACCATCCTCGGTGTTTTCATTCTACTTCGGCAAATAGTTCTGGGTAAACATCCCGAACAAAACCTTCATCCTCCCAGCTATCGTCATCCGAGCCGAAGTGCTTCAACTGCACCTTAACCTAGGTGATGTCTCGTTTCCAGAGCATGATTTATCTGCGATCAATTATACACTGAGGCTCGACAAGAAAATCATCATCTGGTTCAACCTGCAATCAGAAAAATTGAATTAATTTCTCATAAAATTTATTATTTGTAATCAGGTTTTATATTCATATCCTACCTTAATGCTTTTCCAATGAATTAAATGCTTTGGTTCATATACATACCGCTTTAATAATTATACATGAAAGGCGTTTAATACATAGATATGACTGGGCAAGGCCAATCGATAAGCCACGGGTCCTACCCTCTCCAATATTTGGAAAGGGCCACAAAACCTGGGAGCCAACTTGGCACAAGAGGCCCACCATAAAGTGTGTTTCTTTGGTTTTATCCTTACATACACATGGTCTCCCACCTAAAATTCACGATATGTCCTTTCCTTATCTACATACACTTTTTTTCTATCTTGAGCTGCCTTCAAATTTTGCCTGATCTTCCTTACTTCTAACTTCATCTCAACTAGCATTTCCGGTCCAAGCATCAACTAGTTTTCTGGGATACTCCAATTAATATGAGTTCAAAATTTTCGTCCATACAATGCTTTGAACAGACTCATCTTGAGGGATTCCTGATAACCGATATTGTATGTAAATTCTACTAGGTGTAGATATTCTTCCCACCTAGTCGGTTGCTGCATTACATACATGCGTAACATATCCTCTGAGATCTAATTCACTCGCTTAGTTTTTCCATCTGTCTGTGGATGATAAGTAGTGGTGAAATTAATTTGGGATCCCAATCCTGTAAATAGAATATTCTAGAATACTGAAGTAAACTTCACATCCCTGTGAGAAATGATAGTCTTTGGGATACCATGCAGTCTAGAGATTTATCGCATAAATATGTTTGCTATTTGCATTGTCTTATAAGTGGACTGTATTGGTATAAAATGCGCTTCTTTGCTTAATCGATCCACCACTACCATTATGGACTCATTATTCTTCTTTGAATTTGATAAGCTAGTAATGAAGTCTAAGGATATAACCTCCCACTTCAATTCAGGTACTGGTATAGGCTGCATCAGTTTGGTTGGATGTCAATGATCCACCTTTACTTGTTGGCACTCCGAACACTTGTTTAAAATTTTTTGCGTTGTCTCTTCACATACCTGGCTAGAAGTAGTTCTTCCTAATTGATGGTAGCATTTTCTGATACGTGGGATGTCCAGAGTAGTTACTTTAGTGATAGTCATTTAGGATTAGTTCCTTCAATTCAATTTGATTTGGAACATAAATCCTCTCCTTGAAAATTAGCAACTGATCCTTACTAATTCCATAATAAACATATTTTTCTTGTTTTCTGGCCTCCTCTGCTTGCAGCCATATAAATTGGTATTCAGGATCCTTCTCAACTTTTTTTTTTATTTGTTCCAGAAATCTACATTATAGTACAGTTCATAAACACCATGAAACCTTCTACTCAACGCATCTTCTACTCTATTTTCCTTACCCTTCACATGCTGCATATAAATGTCAAATGCACTTAGGAAAGAATTCCATCTTGCCTGGAAAAAATTAAGATAAACTTGCTTAAAGTAACTGGTTAAGATGCTATGATCAGTTTTGAGTACAAATCTCTTTCCAAGAAATTAGTGCCTCCATACTCGGAGTGCATGCACTACTCCCGTCAGCTCTAAATCATAATTTGAGTATCGTTGTTCATGCTCTTTTAGCTTCCATGACTCATAGGAGCTACCTTACCTTCTTTTGACAGAATTGTGCCAACTCCTTCTTTACATGCATCCGTGGAGACTTTGAACTCTTTATTGAGATCAGCTACTCTCAACACTAGATTTATAGTTAATAAAATTTTTAACTTTTCAAAACTGTTTTGACATTCCTTCTTCCATTTAAATATTTTCCCTTTCCTTTTTAAGGAAGTAATTGGGAATCAATTTTTGAGAATCCTTCAATGAACTGCTGACAATAAATGGCCAAACCCTTAAAGGATCCGATGTCTAACACATTTTAGCATACCTTCCATTCCATAATCATCATAATTTTCTCCAGGTCAACTGCAATTCCCTCAGAAGAAATAACGTGACCAAGGTATTGTATTTCTTCCTTGAAGAAATCACACTGGTTGAACTTAGCGTATAGCTGATGCTTCTATAACATCTCCATCACTATTCGTAAGTTCTCTTTATGATCTTCTACATTCTTGGAATAAACTAAAATGTCATCAATAAATATCAAAAAAACATTATCTAGAAAGGGGTGAAATATACCATGCATCAACCTCATAAAGGTTGTTGGTGCATTATTCAATCTAAATGGTAACACTACAAACTCGTAGTGCATGTATCTGGTACGAAAAGAAGTTTTATAAGTTTCTTCACATTTTATCCGTACTTGATGATATCCGGACCTTAGATCTATCTTTGAGAATACAATAGCTCCCTTCACCTGATCAAATAGATCATTAATCCGTGGTAGAGGGTATCTATTTTTTACAGTCAATTTATTGAGTTTTTGATAGTTCATGCACATTCCCACGGTTCTGTCTTTCTTCTTTACAAACAACATTGGTGCTCCCAAAGGGGATACACTTGGTCAGATATACCCTTTATCCAATAGTTCTTATAACTGCATCTTCAGTTCGGTCAATTTTGGAATGCTCATTCGGTATGGTGTCCTTGAAATTAGTGATGCTCCAGGTATAAGCTCTATAGTAAAATCAATGTCCCTTCTTCATGGCAAACCTGGTATTTTCCATCATTGGATTATTTTCTTTGGAATTAGTAAAACCCACTTGAATGGAATATAACTTGCATCCTTTCCTCATGCACTTACTCATTTGAGAGGCTATAATAGGACACAGTTGTAGGGGTTTCTTTATTCCTTGAATCTCCTTACAAGTTCCATCCTACATTCTGTAATATATAACTTTTTCTTTACAATCCACTAATTTCCAATGCTTCTCCAACCAATCCATGCCAAGTAGCACATTGTAGGATCCTAGGGGTAATGTATTCATGTCTACAGTTAGTTGTTGTTCAATAATTTCTAGTGTACAAATCGGAATTTTGGCACAAACCTTTCTCTTTACTCCTGTGCTAACTGTACCAACCATGGATTTTTGAATTTCTGACTTTGCAATTTAAAAATCTCTACTAATTTTGGAATTAAATAGCTTAAGCTTGCACCTGGGTCTACCAAAATAGAAAAAAATTGAGAGAGTAGCTTACCTTCCAACCCTATCATTATTGGTTGGTAATCTTCTTGACGATCTTCCAAGGCTGTGTTAATTCTAGGTATATTTCTATCTACATTTCCTACTGTTGAGGCTTCTTGTAGGTTGGTAACCACCTCGCTCCTTCCTCACTCTAGAAAATTCCTGTAGTAGTGAGCCTCACCACACCCCCAACACTGTAGCGGTTGTTTCTGATTTTTTGCTTGATCTGGCTTGCTGGAAGCTTCCGTGGGGTTATCTTCCATAGGCCAACATATTCTTTGATGATTTCTACCAAATTTTTTTCTTATTGAATTTCTCGTAGCATTCTTGAAATTACCAGTTCTATCTTTTCGTGATGTTTGAACTGCTTTTTTGTTCTTTCTTTGACTTCTAGCTTTTACCCAACTCTCCTTTTTCCTCCGATTGTTGATAGCACATTCTTGCCTTCGGGATTTCCTCGTCCATGGTTTTGGGATTCACAAACTCAATTAATTCCTTCATATGAGTTGGAAAAATACTCCGAAACCTCTGAAAATTAGCCTTTTCATCCCTTAGATAAGGAACATAATGAAGTAAAGAAGTGAACTTGGTGATGTATTCCTCCATCGTCAATTGTCCTAGTTTTAAATCATGAAACTCTCTTGATTTCTCGTAATAGAAGCGCTCAGTTAAGTACTTATCTTTAAAATATTTCTGGAACGAATCCTAAGTCACATCCTGATCATTTATACTACAGACATTATTAACTTCCTCCCACCATAGTGTGGCCTTCTCCCTCAACTGATAGATGGAAAATCTGGCTTTTAGATTTTTGTTATATTCGTAAACTTGAAAATACTTGTTCATATTTATAAACCATGCTTCAACCACCTCTTCCTCTACTCCATCAATTGTAGGTGGTTTTATCTTTTGAAACTTAGCTTGCAGATCCACTTTTTGCTTCTTAACTTCTTTTTGATCCGACACATTCCCTGACTTAACCTCATTGTATTTTTTATTTTTATTACTCCGTTGCGATTGAATTTTTTCCATTCTATTAGTGGTGTGGTCTCGTGCTTGTTTCTTGTTACCTTCCGGCATGTCTCTATCAGGACTAGGTTGTTCCATTCCCTTATTCTTCTTATTTGAGAGGCTCTTAAGTAACCTTTCTTGTTCTTGCATCAAGTGCTCATTATCACTTCAAACCTGCACCATTTCTTCCTGTAGCTTATGCACTGTATCTAATAGAATGATTATTTGGTGTTGTTGTTCCTCCAGCAGTCTACTTTCTTGCTGGTCTTGATCCACACTCAGCTGAATCCACATCTCAGGATTCATTTCTAGTCATGGTTAGGGTTCCCCGGTGTTCTGTGGTGGTTGTTGCCTTGACCCCGTTCTCATAGTATCTCATGTTATGCTTCCTTAACCTTGCATAATTTACAGACATTTTATCATATTAGGTGACCGATATGGTCTCAGCGCGCGAACGCTGCTCTAATACCACTTATAACATTCAACTAAACTTACTTCATCAACATAAAAAAAAAAGAAAAAAATTAACTTAATACTCTCACTACCATTTACCATACACCTATTCCTCAAAATCTAAACACCATTAGGACAACTAACGAGACCAGACATACATATATCCATATCTAATTTTTTTGGATATTAACTATTGTTACTCATCAATTAATTAATTGCTACAATGATTACTGGCCTTTATAATTACAACCCAACTATTGAAAACTGTCTCCCATCCTGGCATTGATCACGATGGAGTTGATGGTTTTTAATGCTATACCAATACCAGATTCTTGTTTACTTGGAATATCCATTATATTTATATTACACAATGATTTCGTGAATATTTAAATGTCGGCTATGGTTACAGTTGTATCTTGGTAGTCAGGAAATAGTACAATATGGATTTCTTTAACCCCACTCCAACTGCCAGTAAGACAGTTGCACGTCCTTCTTCACTGTCGATTCTCCTAACATAAGATCTATGTTTGATATTGTTTAGGGTTTGGGTGGGTTAGGGTAATGACTACCCAACCCTAACCACTTCCACTCATTCTCATTTTGATGCCGCCGCGCTCTGCAACATGCTGCTCATGGCCCCGATGACTTCTTCTTCCATATTTTTCATGCATTCCCATCCTGGAAGTCTTGGAGGATAGTAAGAAAACTTACCCACTGCTTATGAGTGTGATTTTAAAGGTATTCAGTATTAATTTGATCATTGCTCTTATTTATCCACTGACATACTACTTCTTTTCTTGTTTCTTTTTTTCTGTCATCCTCTTTACTTTTGGCATGGCTCAAGCTTTACGACTGGGTGACTATTTTGTAGAAGAAAATAATTCAGTCTTGTAATATTAGAGGATGAAATACCAACCTCCTTACTGCTTCCTTGTCTTAGGTGAACTTGGGGTTTGATGTACGGTGAAATCGCTAGTTTGGTTGACTTGTTTTATTTTCTTTTTCTTTCTTCTTTCGATGGAGTTAAAGATTTATTGTAACTTCTATGGGCTTATTCACAGTTATGGCAGAAATTTGATGGAGATACTTGAATGGAAAGGAAAGAACTATGTCTTACTCTGTTTCTCTCTATCTCATTGATTTTATTTGTTCTCCATTAACATTTAGTTTTCCTCACTAACTCTTTTCCATTTATTTGACTGGTTTACATGTATGCTCGACCGTCGAGACAATAGATGAAGGTTTTTCCTTGTCTTGCTTGCCAAAATTTTCTGACTTGGCCCTTTCTGTGCTCTAGGAATTCTCCTCTGATAAGCACATTACTAACGCCACCCTACTTCAATTAGTAAATGGGTTTTGCTATGGGATCTTGAGATAGGCTTCATGTCGCCACTCTACAAAATTCTTCCCTCTTTCTTGTTGAAATTTGAATGGCCTATGAATATTTTTGGGTGGAAATATTAAGTTGGGTTACACTTTTGTGAGAATTGGGGGTCAAATTTTTTTTTTGGAAATAGTTTGGCCGAACATTTTATAAAGTTCTGCCAAACTATTTAATAGTTCGGCCGAAATTTCTTAGAAAGTTCGGCCGAACTCATGATTTCGTTTAGATTGACGGCACACTGACGGCGCGGGAAAACAGAATTTTTGCTGAAGATGGGAAAATCGGCGACAAAAGTTCGGCGGAACTTCCAACAAAATTTCGGCCGAAATTTGAGTTCAGCCAAACTTTTACTTTTAAAATAGTTCGGCCAAACTAGTTTCTATAAATAAATCACCCGCGAAGTTGATTTGTTTACCAGTCTCATTATTTGCGCGTATTTTTGTCACTGTTGCTGCTGGTCTTTTTGCGTGTTTTCCCTCCTCCCGTGCACACTGTTGGACTACTGGAGGTTTGTTTTTCCATGCTGTTGCTCCTACTGTCTGCGTTGATGCTCCTTTCGTCAGCTTTGTTCGTCTACTGCAAGGTATGTTGCTCCTCCCGTCCTCGCGGTATGGTCTACTGCAAATGGTTTATGGTCCTCTTGTTATGGCATTTTTTGTCAATGAGTGTAATAGAAATTTCTATTAAGATATTTCTCTCTGTCTGGACACACCATCATTAGGTGTTTTTTGAATTCTATGGCATTTTTTGTGAATGAGTGTAATAGACATTTGTTTTAAGATAGTCCTCTCTGTCTGGGCACACCATCATTAGGTGTTTGTTGAATTTTACCAACTCTATAATGCTGGTCTATCTTAACATAGGATGAGTGGGGGGCATATTTAACATTGCAATTTCTCACACAATAAACCTGACTCCACAATTTGATACCTTTTTTTCCATGTAGACAGGTTATCACACTGCCTTCATATTAAGTGATGCTGGTCAATGTTGTTGGTTTCTTGATATGGTCTGCTGGTCAATGTTTTTCAGCTTATCACACTGCTCTCATATTAAGTGATGTTTGTCAATGTTGTTTGGGTTCTTGATATGATCTTCTGGTCAATGTTTTTGGGTACTTGATATGTATTGGATATCAAATTTACGTCGATACACTATACTTTTCTTTTCTATTTTACTTGTTGCTATTCATTTTTTTTTATATGCCTCGAGCAAACTTGGATGCTACTTAGATTTCAGCATAATCATGAGGTTCATTACTGGTTTTTATATCCTGTCTCTGTATGTGACATGGGGATACTTATCAATGTCTGGGGTGGGACAACCTTTTTCTCTGGATGGACAAATTGGGTCCCAATCATCAGATGTGAGAATGTATTGGTTCATGGATTGTTTTCTTCATATTATATAATCAAAACAACGATTTTTCTCTTTTGAAAAAAAAACATAGGATGAGTTTACTCTTTATCATTCCATGAATTCCCTCTACACTACTGCTCCCCTTCACTACACTGCTTCTCCTCCTGAACCTCAAACTCTGATTTTTTTTTTTAACTGATGTATGAAACCTTCAACTCTTCAGCTCAACTTGTAATTATGTGGCATAGCATTGGGATAGAATTTCATAGTGCAGATTTCAGATTATTGGATAGATTTGACAATATGGCATAATCTCATATTATGCAATATCACTTGTCCAATTTGATTTCACAATAATGTTTTCATTTTTTTAGTTGACTTTAGTACCACCTCAGTCTCTCTGATGCTTTTTAGTAGCACGGTCTCTATTGAGGCTATCCATGATGTATGAAAAGAACTATGACATTAGACTTGACCTCCTGGTAGGCCATGAATGTATGAAAATAACCAAAAGAATACTGGATAAGAAGTAATGTCAATCTCATTAAGGTAAAATCATGCAAGGAAAAGAGTACCCACGAAAAGTGATATTAGAGACGAAACTAAACATATAGTTAATTTACTGTAAAGTTAACTATTTTGCGTGTTATTAACTTAGAGGCAACCAAAATATCCTTTGTTTTTGTACGACTGTTTTTTGATTGGGAGCTATAGTAGTTTCTGTTGAAGTTAACTTAGCTTAACATAGAAAGTTTTCTATTATCCACCCCATGGTTTAGTTTCAATTGATAGTTAATAGTTCCATATTTCATTTAATGTTCACTGTAAGTTAGCTCTATTAATTTACAGTTAACTTTTAACTTCATTAAGGAACTTCATAGAAAACTAATAATTCAATTGAAACTACTAATTAATAGTAGGTATCTTAGTTTCATTCAGTTGCATTGAGTCTTTATGCTTCAGATTGTTTTTTTAGTTGTTTATTGGTTTATTTCTAGTTTTTTTTTTAGTAAAAAAATTCTACATAACTAGTGCTACTGCAATAACTGGTGCTGCTGCAATAGGCTTCATTATTTCAATAATTTCAGAAGACCTAATACAAGAAGTGCTAGTTTTTTTTTTCAAATAGAAAAAACAGTCTTTCATATTTATTAGAAAAGAAAGTACAATTACAAGATCTTTCATAGTTCAGTTGGACTTGTCTCTACAAAATATGAGAATCAAAACAAAAGTATTACAATATATGTCTTGTATATGCAACTGATATCATTCACTAATTTTTCAATTTGGTCAAAATCTTGAAAGAAAAAAAAAAAACCAAAATGGGACATAGTACATTTTAAACTATCAAATTAGATGTATAAACTAAAAATTAAGAATAATGCCATAATTAGTCATGGATTCATATTTGTATTTAGAATAATGAATAACCTCAAGTGATAATGAAACTTCTATTTTATAAAGTATTTAGCATAACCTAATACAAAATGGTAGGTTATTACTTAAGCAAACCTGCTTTGAAGTTCCAAAGTGTTAGGTTATTTCTTACAAAGTGGACTTCAACTCCCAAAGTTTTAAAGGTTATTGCTCACAAACTGGACTTGAATGCCCAAAATAAAACACATGTCTAAATGTATCTAAGAGTTATACATGTATTTTTTTTAGGTTGGAGAAGTGTAGATGTTTATCAATACAAAATTTTGTTATTTAATAGTCAAGTTTTATAGTTATTATAATGAAGTAGTTTCTCACAACAAATTTGATAAAATAAGTGAAATCTATATAATGAAGATTAATTTGTATTTAAGTTTTAGATATTTTAATAACTACGTTTCTATTTAAATGAATAAAACAATCAAATGTAAGAATTATAAAACATAATGAAATACAATGTAATAAATAGAGAACATAATGAAACACACACATACATATCTCGACAATCAACACAATTATTTTCCTAGGAAATCCTTATGGGAGACAAGCAACCCTAAAAAGTAATGATGCTCTACTCCTTTTTCCTTAGGAAATCCTTATGGGAGAAAAACAACACTAAAATGTAAACATTCTCTACTCTCTCTTTTCTGGTATGGAAAATATGTAAGTACAAAGAAAGAGGTAATCTCTCTAGAGTTAGCTAAAGACTTTTGGCATGTAAGGTTGCTATAAAAACTTAACTTCATACATTTTTCTCTCTAAATTCACACTCCTAGTTGTATTTTCAACTATGGAACAAAATACAATAACACAAAATGGAACTCTTATTCCTCCTAGTGGCCAAGTATTTAACATAGTGTGATAGCCAACTAGGTGTAATATTTGACTCCATAAACCATTAACGAGGTTTGTGATTTTAGACCTTTTAGAGTCTTGTTAAAATTCCACATGTAGCTATCTTGCTATGCATGAGTAATGGGGCTAAAATGACATTCTCTCGTACAATGGTGGTCAACATGATAGGTCAACTTACTAAAGGCATAAATTTTGAATGAACTTCATTTGATGTATTTCTTGCACCATTAAATATGTCTTTAAGTGTAGAATAATGGTCAAGATTTCGGCACAAGGGATAATCGTTTGACCCCCAGAAATGTCATTTAATACCTAAAAATGACTCCAAAAGGTTTTAGACCCCAATTCTCCACCCACCATTAAAATGACCCTACAAGTTGATTCTTTTAGTTTTCTCACTCCATAAGCATCAAAATATATAACAAATAGTATAATTATCCAATCTAGATCATTATTTAATAATTTGCTAAAATTATGAGTAAGATATACATCATGGAATTTAAATAAATAGCGTTAATTCATTGAACACCCTTGTACATTCCTTGTTGATACTTTGAAAGTAATACATTTTGAAAAATAATTTGTTTATGGATTCTATTTTCCACATTCTCTTAACCATATCAAAAACCTTCTTATAATATTTGAAACCATCTATATACAACTTTTCATTTGTTTCGATAGGAATTAACATATTGAAATATTAATGGTATTTATGTCTTGTGTGCTAAGGAAGGGAGGTCATGAACCTTAGGAGAAGAGATAGTATTTGTTAAGTTAGGAGGGATACTTTTTATGAGATAGAATTAATTTAAAATTCTTCTTAAGATTATGTAACTTTCGAACCATAATTACAATTTTTTTTTTTTTTTACTTATCATTTAGTTGCTAAAAGTTGAAGAATTTATGTTGGTAAATAATTAATTAGGTCTATTTAAATCATTTACCACTTTTGGGTTTTTCGTTTTCGTGGTTTCATTCATAATTTCACTTTTTTGAAAATTGTCAATTTCAATTTTTCACACCACATGTGCAGAATCAAAGGACCTAAGGTCCGTCCCATACCAAAGTATGTTATTTTAAAACATGTTTTCTTGGTGATATGGGTGATTTAGAAATGATTGGGAGATCGAAATTCCTCATTTAATACACAATATGTTTGGTTCATGCCACTAAGCCAAGAATTTTAAATTCAACTGAATTTTAATATAACCAACTAAATCCTGCAAAAAAAGAATAAAACAATTCATGTTAGGGTTCTGGATTTAGGCATTGAAACAATACACCATGATATTTCAAATTTAAAAATAATGGTTTGAGTCCTAGGTAGCTTAGAATCCTATCTAGAGGTTTGTTTTCAAAATAAGGATTCACTCCCATTTGATTCTCATGATTAGGTTGTAATCATGATGCTCTTGCTCAAGAGTGGACCTTCCCAAAATATTGTGACGTCTTGTCACAAAAAAAACCATCAAACTGAAAAAAACATCACGCAAGAAACATAGCTCACTAACATATCACTTTTCTCCTTCAAAGAAAAGAAATTCACATCATGTTAATATCTCCATGTACTCTTACATATTGGTGTACAAAACCATCAACCAAACACAAGTCGACAAAACATGCCTCTTCAAACCATTGACTCTCAAGTCAAATAATAGCTCATGTACAAATTTCCATATTTGTTGCATTTAAGTGTGTCAACATAACTCTACATTCAACATCTTGCTTCATGCAACATGCACCATACTTTTAATTTGAAAAGAAATTCATGAAACATCAAAATACATGCAAGGCCTTAATTGGATAAGAAATATAACCATCCCTTACCAAACCATTTCAATGGCACTTCTTTCAGTTGCACTTCATCATCATGTGAATCATCCTGACCCTCATCGATTATGGAATCCTCTTTTCCATTCTTGTCAATATCTCTTTCCACCTTCTTCAAATTTCGTGGATGGCTTGTTGGATACAAAGTCCAACACTTGTCTACAAGGTGACCTTTCTTATGGCGATGAGTGCAAAACAATTGCATCTTATTTTCAACATCATTTTCCTTGCCCAATGGGCCTTTGACTTTTTGCCTCATTTATTTAGAAAGTTTCATGTGCATGGATATCTTCTTCCAACATCTATAAACATTATGATTATTCAAACCACAAAAGGAACATGCAAACTTTTCCAAATATTATGTGAATATTTACCATGTTTATCATAATCAAAAGCAATTTGATTAAAGGCAAATTTATACCTTGAACATTCACCTTTGTCGCCTTCTTAAGGAGGTTAATTTGATGAGGTAGTGGCTCTCCTTTGAATACTAGCAATGAATTCAATGACTCTAGAGCTTTCAACATCCTCTTCTTTTACATTCTCATTAGCTGCATGATTATTAACATCTTCTTGTAAAGTGGGTGTTAAACGTTTCCATTCATCATGAACACAAACTTCACAAGCTTGAGGTAATGAACACGAAATTAAATTCTTTCTTGGAACAACTTCATGTGCCTCCTTAGCTTTGGAGAATTCTCCATCATGTTTTGCATAACCAAGACCCAAATAATTAGGCCTTTCCTCAACAACATTTGGCTCAACCATGCCTTGTACATGTTTGCCTCTAACCCTTTACTTTCATAGCCCATTTTCATCGAAAATTTGGACCTTATTCCTCTAGTGTGTCTCTCAAAAGCATGTACACATTCATTTTGAGAGGAAATTGAAGACAAAAACCAATAGCTAATTATTCTAACTAACCTTGACTAAAATGAGCTAAATTGTACTTTGATACCAACTTGATTTGAATATGGACAAACTAGTTTTTTTGGGCTATCTCCTTCATCAATTAAATAAAAATCTGTTTAGGATCGTCTAAAGTTAGACAATTAGGAAGGGGTTTATGTGTCAAGCTTTAAGTGTATTTTGTGAGACATTTATGAGTTAATTAGCTTTTAAAAACTCCCGTGTACAAAAAATAAAATGCAAAATTCTTATTTAGGAATTTTTTTTTCCCTCAATCCAGATTCTGATCATTGGACATGTAAGAGGAAGAAAGAGGGAATTCACTTTTCAAATTCAAGACCTTGTCTAAACTAAAATAAACTACAGGTTCGGTTTTCAAATACATTCACTTATTTTCAAAAGTTTTAGCTACCAAAAGTCCATATGCCAATCTAACTCCCAAGAATTCCATTTATTACACCACTGGTTAGTTTTTTGTCTTCCTATATTCTTTATCAACCTCTTATAGTGATTCTTGAAATGTGGATACTTAAATCCTTCCTAAAAATTTGAGCTCTAAAATGAGAAGACATATAAGGTCATTTTAAGTCATTCCTATATCCAATTATAAAAACCAAGTGAATATTTCTACATATTGATTTCTGTCCCATAAACTGTACAATATAGGTCAATTTTTTCCTTTAAATTATTTAAATATTGTTAGCGCACAATTTTTCAATGGTGTAATGAAATTTCATTGATAAAGGCATGATTATGCCAATCCATGTTGCATATTTCCATTAAAAATGTTTACTGACATGTAAAAAAATGTTGTCTCTGCTTTTATGTTATTTTGAGTTTGCTTTTAGTGCTGAAATTGGAATATATGATATTAATTTATGACTTGCAATTATAGCTACTGAGATACTATTCTTTTTCTCTACTATATTGTTATTTCTAGTCCTTTGGGTGCTTTCTTCATATATATATATATATATATATATATATATATATATATATTTACTAAATGAAGGGATTCATAATTCTATATTTTACCATATTGCTTGCTGGTTCCATGTAGATTTAATTGACATATAATAGGTGGTTTCTGTTTTTGGGATGTTTGTAAAGTTTTTGGCACATCATATTGAATTTATATAATTTGTGTAGCTCCCTAATATTCAGATAAAACCTTCATTGAAAAATGTGAGGGGGGTTTCAAATTCACATTGGATAACACCATCCTCTGGGATAAAAAAATTTAACAACAAAATAATAGAGAAACAATTAGTGACATCACCAAAAGATGTAGCCTCTTCAAGGTATCATATCCTCTCATCAAGGTCAAGAATTTATTCACCAAAAATGTCCTATGGAAATGATGGTTTAAGAAACAAAACCAGAGAAAAACCTTCATTGAGAACAACAAAATCTAAAACCTCTTCAAGGTCTTCAATCTGCTCGTAAAGTTAAATTGTGTCTTGATCAAGTCCAACAACAAAGAAACATTCAGTGACAACACCAAAATCTACAACTTCTTCAACGTCTTCTAAACCATCTTCAAAGTCAATATTGTGTGCATCAAATTCCTCAGCAAGGTCATCAATGGAGTCATCAAAACCACTATTTCAAACTTCAATGCCAAAAATAAGTCAAAAGAATTCAATTTCTCCTGCAAAACCTTCTTCTCTGAGCAAAGCTAGCATGATGTAGTCGAGAAATTCAGTAATTCCACAGGGAAATTCTATCAAAGTTAAAACAAATCCTTTTCATCCATATTTAATGCCTACTTTTTCAGGTGGAACGCCTCCAAATTTAAGGACCACAATGCCATAAAATACAACTTTACCTAATAGGTTTAGTCCTAGAACCCCCAAGTTTGCGTGACATGTACAACTGAAGATCTTATGGTAAGCAGTGTGAGAAGAGAGTCATGGTCACTGAGTTGAGCAAGAGAAATAGTTTGGTATGAAAACCTTACTTGTGATAGGTCTAGCTAGCAGACTACCAAACTACATGGTAATGGCATTAAAAATGTGAAAATTCCCATTTCACTTGGAAATAAGATGGTAGAGAAAGGTATAGATGAATGGAGATATCCATCTATGGTAAAGAAATCAAATAGTTCTATCAATTCCACGTTGCAACTCTAAGAGACATTGAATTAAATTTCATCTCAAGACAGGGCTTTGGGAGGACACTCTCAAAGCCAACCTTTGTTATGGCTTTGAAACACATGGTAAGTATCAAGACTCAGCAACCTTATTTGCATAATTTTTTCTATCATGGACATTAATTTCATAGCATTATTTTGCCTAAAATGAATGCAAATTTCCTCCTAATTTGGCTTGCAACATTCATAATTAATGCTCATGGAACATGATTGTGTTGCAACTGTGATAACATCTGCTGTATGCAGAAGCTTTAATAGAAAATGATCGAAAATGACATTTTTGCTCTGTTTTTTTCAAGATTTAAGGAAAATTACACCAAGTAGCTTCTAGCCTCATATGACCATCATGTCAAACTCATCTCAGGATATTGTCCAAGTAAGAGCCACTTAAGCAAGCAATCTAGTATACATGACTCTCCAATTTCAATTAGCATCAATGACAGTTCTAAGTATGGTGCAAACATTGCTCCAGATCCTCAATGGGGCATGTTTGATGACAATAATTTGGGGAGTGAGTGAGGGAGATGGTAGGAGAAAAAATTGAAGGAATCCACGGGAAATTGAAAAATATATAACTAATAAGGTTTTAAATAAGATCAAACTAAAATTCCACAACATAGGAAATAATTTGTGCCATTGAGTTGTTACCCGGATAATAGATGACATCTGGCATAATACAGTACACATTTTGTGCTTAACATCATGAATATTGTTAGTAATGGGTATTTAGTGTGCATCAATTTCAATGTTCAATCATCATGAGGATCATGACATCATGTCCTACCATAGATTTTTTTCTATTCATTTCTATAGTTCTAATGCGATGGATGTTCTATGGAAGAATGTTTGAACATGATGAATCCTAGTTTCAATGTTGAAAGTTTTTTTCTAATTCATTTTCAATATAAAATGCTTCCTTTAACTATCGATAAAATATATTACATGTTAGTAATGTCACACAAAATGGTTCCCAGTTCAAAAGTCTCAACGATTGAAAAAAGTCATGTGAAAATCCCTTGTATCTATAAAATTTTTCCCAACAACATAAATCCTATCAAAATTGACACATGGACATAAATTTTAGAAGAAATTTTTCTTTAAATCTGCTTGAAATAAGAGGGGGAAAAACCAAAATTCTTTCCATAAAGGCACAAAAGCAGTTTTCATAGATTTCCAAACAATTCACTAACTATCATGATGAAACTTGCAATTAAAGGGGTACCTTATTTGTCTTTAGGAATGTACCACAACCATTATTATTTCCCTAAAAAATTGTGATAATGTAAATTCAAACATCATTAACATAATAAAAATATTGGTTGGCTTCTTATTCTTTGAAATAATGAGGAAAAATGTTAACAACTTATCAATCTGGAGTAGTGGTGGAGGACTACATGGACTAGCTATGGTGATTCTCACCTTTAGCAATCAACAAAATTAGATTCATGACTTGGCCTTCTACTATAATTTTGTGATTCCATAGAGAAAGCAGCTTGGGAGAATGAGAACCAATAAATTGTTTCCTGGTCATAGTGCAAAGAAATCCCCTAAATATTCTTGCAATTGGCATAGATATTGCACATCCTACTAAGTTTTTCATTTGAAAAAAAAAATTGCATCTAAATAATGAAGTCTTGCATATGTAGTTTATTTGTTTTCTGAAATAAAAATTTGACCATCTTAGCCATTGTTAAAATCTAAACAAGAATTATTTCTTCTCTTACACACTTGAGAAATAGAATTCCATCTCTAATAATCTATTGAGGTCTATGGAAGTTAATGGCCTAAGACACTTTGTAACCTAAGAGAGATACCTGTTAGGAAATGGGTGAAGTTGGTATTACGCACCCAATTGGATAACCTCGAGGAGAAAACGTTTCTCCCACTTTATTTGTTGGCATGAACTAGTAAGTGTTATTCACTAGCATGTATTTTGTAAAGGCATTGACCTAGTTCCCATTAAACTCCATCCACCAGGTTGTAGAGGATTCCAAGCCTTATTTCATGAAAACTAAGTTGGGGATGATCACATTGACCTGCTTGATGACATGTCTATGAATATTAACTACCTTGAACTACTTTTCTACGTAGGGAAAGAGACACATTCCCATGTCTGAGCATGAAAAAGTTCTTTGATATTGTTAATGCCTCTAGTGTTTACTTCTACAAGTTCTATAGGCAGAGTCTGTAAAGGGCTAGGTAGCCTCTAGATCTCATCTTTTATGAAAGGTGACATATCTAGTAAATTCCCCTATAGTCAATCTCTGGAATGGATCTAAATAGAAGTTCTTCATTTTAATATCCATAAAGCACAACAACTTTAAGGTAAACTATGTACATGTGTCATTTCTCCCACAAACTAAAGTGTATAAGTGGTAAATTTTATACCAAGTGTTCTCCCACCATGTAAAGCGCAATTTGGTGAACTTATCATTTTTATAATTTCCTTTTCAATTAAATTGAGTTTCACACATCAATTATTGGTTTGAAAGTTGTGTTCTACATAATTTGTGTACACTAAATTACAAATTGATTTTTTGAAATCTATTTTGTGTAAATGTCCAACAACGGATATATATATATATTATGGAGGATGAACGATGAAGATCAGCCGAATCCCATATGGAGGTTCATGGATTGGGGGATGTTCATGGTATTTATATATAATCTTAATTCTCCATACATGTGTGTACATATGGAATTGATTTTTTGTTAACTTTGTGAGTTAAATTAGTTGTTAATAAGTTTCATTTTTTAATTTTTAGGAGGTAAGAGGAGAACGGTTTCTACTCCATCCATGGAGCGTGCCCATGGTTCAACCAGTCGTGGTATGGTTCACGCAATTTAATCAATGAATATGTATATGTATTTATATGTACACATGAATGTATTTTTCAATTGATTATAAATTCGTATTTGTTTATGAAGCTTCTCCCTCATCTCGAGAGGTTGGTGGTGGTTCAAATCCACATAGAGGGCCATCAATGAGTGGTAGCAGGTTGCGTGAAGGGGGTGATATTTATTCCTCCGAAGGCCAATCAACAACTGTTGGTTCTCAGTAGGGTCATTTTGGGTCTGGTTCTCAGGAGGGTCATTCTAGGTCTGGTTCTCAACAAGGTCATGTTGGAGAAGATGCTAACCAACAATGTCAAGGTTGCCATCAATTTCAATATTTTCTTCATTAAATTTGTACAACTTTTTTTACATGTGTTTTTTCTAATATACAAAATTTTATATATATTGATGCAGAGGCCGGAAATTTTCCAACTAGTGGTCAAAATAGATGCAGGGCAGACCACTACATTCAAGAAGAAGGTTGTCTACCCAGCACAACTTATCCGGCCGAGATTATTGATATACCATGGGAAACCAACATGGCACAATGCACCTTACAAAGGTGTGAAATAATTTATGCAAAATTGCAAAGAGATCTCGTGGCTTTGTCTCTACCTGCTGAGAGTTGAAAAAGCCTTGAAATAGTTACACATTCATTGAGTGAAATTGTAAATGTGTACAAAAATATTGGGCCAACGACTGATACATTTGGAGAAGTGCTGAGAAAGAGAAAAGAAACAGTAATGGGTTCTAATAAATGGGAAGATGTAAAACAAAAAGTTACAAAATAAGTGGCCAAGTCAATGTTTAATTACAAGGAAGGGCCAAAAAGAAAAATGTTGAAGGTGCAGTATTTCAAGAACCCAGACATAGCTTGTTATTTGTATGATAGGCACCTTGCAGCATATGGACGGCTCCCATGGAACGATGAGGTTCCTGTTTATTTTGCACAAATTTTTTATGTAGATTTTTTTTGGGTATGAAACCCAACTATAATGACCTTCCGTCAGAATTTTTTTGCCCAAGGAAAGGTCAATTATATGACCCTAAGGGCGCTAAGCGAGATGTGGAGTTGTCTCGCCTTGAGCCGCCATTGGTGAGTCAAACGTTTCAGGTCGAAACTCTGCGGTCAGAGATGGATGCGACGTCTCAAATAAGTCGAGAAGCAAGGGATGTTATGATCGACAATGTTTATAGCGGATTGGATGGAGTCAATGTTTGTTTAAATAAACAAAGAGCACGTGAAAATGCACGTGCCAATTTTGTGTATTGTATAGATGAGGAGATTGACAACATGAATGTTGAAGATCTCCCAATATATGTAAAAAATTGTTGCAATGATTTTCAAGACCTAATTTTTCATGAGGAAGAGGGCACCAGAACGGTATGTGTTAGTGACCTTAGGGTTTGAAATTATTTTAACATACATATACATGTGTACAATTTGTAATCAATACATGTGTATGTACATGTATAAATTTATTTGTATATACATTAATCTAACAAAAATGTATGATTATATGTCAAAACAACATTTGCAGTTCTCACATGATGCGTGACAAAAATGTTAATATCACGTTCGGGACCTCTAGTTCAAACAATGCAGATGGGTCTGACCACCAAGATATGTTGGCAAATGTTAGTGTTTTTTAAGTGACTTTAAAATAAATAATTGTGCACACATGTACATTTATGTATATATATATAATTTGATAAAATGTTTTAACAGATACTGATTCTGTCCAATGTTTTTGGGATGGCGGTACCTTCTTCTTCCTTGGGAGATGTACCTTCTACTTCCTTGGGAGATGAGCCACAAGTATGGAAAATTTTTCAGAAGTTTAAAATTTATGTTTAAAAGTTATATATATATATATATATATATATCTATATATATATATATATATATATATATATATATATATATATTCTACACACAAAGTTCCATTAAAAATTGAGATATATACATATATAGAGAGAGAGAGAGAGAGAGATCTATGTTTTAGTTATTAAAATTTTTTGAATTTAGGTTTCTATAGAATTTACTTTAATCAGCAGACTCTAGAGCCGGAGGTAGGAACATCAAAACAATTTGAACAGTTGTCTTTAATTTCCTTTTTTAATATTATTAGAAAAGTAAGTTTATATATGTACACATGCATTTTCATTTTAGAAAGTTTTTTAATATATATATATATATATATATCATTGTACATATGTATATTATCTGATTTAGCTGAGATGTTTTTATGGGGCATTCATCAAATGGAGAGGGAACCTCATGAAGTATTGCATGATTTTTTTATTTTTTTTTTATATTTTGTTTTTTACATGAAGTTCTATATATATTCTCACTCATTTTTAAAACATCAAATTTTAATATTCAAGTACATGTGCATTGTGTACAGGTTTCCCATGCTTCACATGATAGTGCACGGATTGAGACCGTGATAGGAAAGAAGCTACATCCATCTCTATTTGATGGACATGATTTGTAGATTTGATTTCAAAATTTAGATAGTCTTAAATTACATTAAAATCATTAAACTTAGAGTACATTGTTTACTTGTAAAGATCTACAATTTTTGGACAATATTTTATTACATTGTTAGCTTAATTTGTTTATTTTAATTTTTTGGATGGTTTTCTTTTGGCATGTGAATGCTTGTTGAGGTAATCTTCATCATCTATAAATTAATGTTATCATCTGAAATACATTGGCATGTTATCTGGAGCTGACATGTATTATAATTATTTTTTAATTTCAGTTTTGGGTGCTTGAAGTACATTTGGCATGTGAAGTAATGTTGTGATCTATAATCTTTTGTTAAATTAAAAGTTAAGTTTTGGATGGTTTCAATCTACATTTGGAATGTGATATAATGCTAAATGTTTTTATTATATAGTTGAACTATAATTGGCATGGCATGTGAAGTAATGTTATGTATGATATAATCAAAAAAATTTTAAAACTCAAGTTTTGGATGGTTTCAATCTACATTTGGCATGTGATATTTAATGTTAAATGTTAAATGTTTTAATTTTGCATGATATATAATCAAAAAGTTTTTAAAACTTAAGTTTTGGATGGTTTCAATATACATTTAGCACATGCGATATAATGTTAAATGTTTCTACTGGATAGTTGAACTATAATTGGCATGGCATGTGAAGTAATGTTGTACGATATATAATCAAATAGTTTTTAAAACTTAAGTTTTGGATGGTTTCAATCTACATTTACATGTGATATTTAATGTTTTAATATTTGCACGATATATTATCAAAAGTTTTTAAAATTTTAAAGTTTTGGATGGTTTCGATCTACATTTGGCACATGTGGTAAATAATGTTAAATGTTTCTATTGGATAGTTGTTCACTATAATTGGCATGGCATGTCAAGTAATGTTGCACAAATCCCTTTTGGATGGTTGAAGTACATTTCAAATTTTAAGATTGCTTTTGATCTCTCCATGTAGTTTTGTTTGAATGAAAAAATTTCCAATAGGAAGAACATGGCTTTTCAATGCAACTAACCATCTATCAATTGAGCTCTAATTGGAAATAGAGTTTAAAGAAGTAGATATATGTACAAATTATCCCTTTAATTTTATTGAAATATAAGTCCTAGTACATATATATATTTTGTTGAATTTGGGTCGTGTGCCGTTAATGCACTCAAATAGGTAGCCTTGTTGATTTATTTACATTGTGGAAACTTTTAACCAGAAAATCCAACTAGTTTTTTATCAATGCACATAGAAAAACTAGTTCCAGTTAATTGCATTCTAGAACATATATGTTGAGTACGTAGATAATTTTTCATCAATGCACATAGTAAAACTAGAACAATTAATTTCATTCTAGAACACACACACACACACACACACACACACACACACATATATATAACATTTTTCATCAATTCACCTGTATAGAAAAGCTACTTTCAGTTGATACTAGAGCACGTGCTTGTACCAAAACAATTTGTACATGTGCAAACACTTGCACAAATAACATAAGCAGCTCAACTTTTAGTTGAGTACTGGAAGTTCTAAAACATATTTAATCCAAAGAGAATAAATTGTTGGACAATTCAATCGAAAAAATTCTAATGGAACTCCATCTTCAATAATCCGTTCATGATCAGATTTTGACATTTTCCATATCTTAATTTTCAATTTTTTCTTTGATTGAACTTTTATCAACTCCATGCGTGCTGCACACACCAAGTGACTATATTGACAACTTATGGAATCAGGTTCATAGTCTTCAATGTAAAGAAAGTCTCCACTTTGATGAGTTTGTCTGAAAAAATAACCTTTCAGTATAATAGACCCTCTATCATATTGAAATCCGTGATCATTATAGTTTTGTAATAATTTCATTTTTTTTCAGTGAAATGCATAAAATAATACTTCACATTTTCATCATTGTCAATAGGTGCAATTACAGCAAAAAAATCTCCTGCACAATAAAATAAACTTAACAAAATTATACATATTCGAATTTATTTCTAGATCTTTAAATCATTAGAAAGTAATTCTAATGTTACCTTCTATAACAAGATCAGAAACTCGATCACCATCGGATGATATTGTAGTTTGCTCTGATTGCATTTATTCAAACATTGCAATAGAGATTTTTCCCTTTGTATTTAGCTCTGTATGTTTCCAATCATTCACATACATTTTGTTTTCACAAACATCATTGGATTTTGTGTTGTCTATGCAAACATCACAAAAACAAGAATATTTTCTTTTATCCAATGCAAACACATTTCTGGACGACTTTGTTTGAATTGAATGCAATTTTCCAGTCCCTTTTATTTTTTCAACGTCACTTCCAATTGATCTATCTACGTCTTCGATCCCAATATGCCAGAAAAACTTTTATATGGAAAATTATAAGAATAATTTGTAAATATGATATCAAAATACAATCAAAGATAATCATTGCATGATAAATGTACAATGTAAAAAATTAGATTTCCAATATAAATTAAATTGAATGTATCTTCACACTTCCCTTGATGGGTTAGTCTCATGGCTTAGAGCAGCGATGCACCATTGAACAACTTCTTTAGCATTCACAAGTCGGCTTGCAGAGTGGTTCATTTGATATCTTCGAAGTGCTCGTTTTATGCATGCTCCTGCACCATCATGTTCTCCTTTTCCATGGCCAGTCTCAAAGAAATTCCAATAATGTTTAATGCAGGTTTTCTTATGAAGACAACACAACTAAAATAAGGATCGTGCAGATTTGAATTGACCTGCGCATCTGTTTGACCATATCCAATTTTTATTCAATGTTATTCCACGATTTTTCAAGGAATCATAATTTTTTCCAAAACAATGTTGTACGAAACATGTATCATGTGTACGATCGTCACTGATATAAAAGTGATATCTTTTAATGATATGTTGATTTTCACTCGTGCTTTCTATATGATCGACATTTTTCTTAGCATGTCTATATCGAATATGGATGAGCATGGAGACTTGGTCAGAATGATAGTATTCATTCTCAATTTCTTTTTGTGGAACAAATGTGTAGTTTTCTGCAAAATCAATCATTGAGAAAATGGTCCCTGGTGGAAAAAATTCACGAGATTTTTTGAATTGCAAGTCTTGCCATTGAGCTCTATGGGAATTCCTGGTTTATTCGTAATTTTCTACCTCAAACTTTCTCAAAACGTCTATTAGCAAAATTTCGTCTTCTAGTAATTCAATTCTTTTAACACTATTTGCACCTTGAATCGATGTATCGATATATTCATATCTCTTCCATTTCACTTTCATGTTGGAAAATTATTGATCATTTATATCAATACAATATTTGTTTTGAAATTTAGTCAAATTTCCACAATCATCGCATTTTTTACCACCAACACATTTCTTTTTGTAAAACAGTTCATCGCTTTCTCTTTCACATAGAATTTGAGATATGAAATCACGGATAGTGGAGGAGGTGAATCATTCCATAATGTTCTACCGAAATCAAGGAATGTGTCATAATATAACTCAAATTCCACTTGATAACGGGAACAACAAGTGTTGTGTACGGTGACAGGTTTTACATACCATGGTTTTTTTTGAACAAAAGCACTGAGTGAAACATGAATTTGATGATTCTCTTCTTTGAACTTGTTGAATAACTCTATCTGAGTGGTTTCCAAGAAATATTTTTCATGTTCTTCGTACTGATTTCATGCTATTCTTCTTCGCATCACATGCCTTGGAGTTGGCGAAACACTCAAATTATTCTTCCAATATTCATATATTATTTTTCTAACATTTTCTCCAAGTCTATCTTTTTATGGTTGCCTACAAATAGCTCTCCAACAAGCAAGTTCATCATTTACATCTATTTGCAGCTGAAATTTCTGATGTTTGTGCAAAGTGTTTCGCGAGGTTCCCAGTGCTTATGCCATAGATGTTACCAAACGATTCTCTTGAGTACTTGATGAAATCATTGCCATCTGTATTCCTCTACGTACAATTGAGACATCTTTCTCTCTAGATATCTTAATTGACTTTATAGCACCACTCATACTTTTTATCACATCTTCCTTAATTTTTTTTTTATCTTCGGTTGATTTTCGAATACCCAGTAGTGTCGTAGCTTCTTTTAATTTCCTTAATGATAGGAGACCTTTCAACATTTGAGACTGAACTGTCACCCGCTCATTTAAGAAATACTTTTCAAAAATGCAGTTAACACGATATCGTGTAGCATGGTCAGGTTTTTTATCTCCATATGTGTGAGTGTCAACATTTTCTAACATATCATTATTGATAGTGATTTCATATGTACATATTCCAAAAAATAGTACATATTCAATAAATAACTAAATTAATAAATATATCTATAATTTCAATAATATGTGCATGTGTTTAATATATATATATATATATATATATATATATATATATATATATACCTTGTGATTCAATTTCTTTATTTGGATTTCTTTCAATATTTTCACCATCTTCAATCATTGGTTCAATATCTCTTTCACTTTCTCTTTCAAAAATTTTGTATCTCATCATCAATGTTTGAGAATGCTCCTAAATACATTTACATTAAACAAAATATTTTCAAATTAAGTTCATCAAAGCTAAAAATTAAACTTCACTTTTTGTAGGAAAATTTTAAATATCAATAGATCATAATATTTACATTTACATACCTACTTCAATTTCTTCTTGAGGTTGATTTTCCTCTTCAATATTTGAAAGGTCTTCTAACTTTCTTTTTCGAGATTGTCTCGTCTCTTCTCTACATTCCTCAGGGTCTCTTTTTCGATCATATTTTCTTGCACAATTTCTTCGATTTCCCGTGATAATAGGGTATGAATTTCAAAAAAATTCCTTCAAAAAATTATACAATAACTCGATTACAAAAAATATCACAAAAGATTTAATTTTAAAAAATTCATTTTAAATTTTTTGCAAAAAATACATACTCCAATCCAAAACACTTTAAAAAATTCGAGAGAAAAATGTCTTATAAAAATGAAACGAAGCTCGAAAGATTTACTTCAACTCAAGACACGTACATACCTCCAAGAAATGTCTTTTGAATGTACGTCCAAGAAATTTTTTTTGAGTTCAAAACAATTTTTTGCAAAATCAGGCCACCTCCAAGAAATGTCTTCCAAAAAAATTCTTTAAACCCAAAACAATTCTTTGTAAAATCATTTTGCTTCCAAGAAATGCTCTTAAATCCAAAATTTGAAGAAAAGTTTTTAAACCCAAACTAAGATCTTTGTAAAATCATATGAAATGTGTGAAATGTGCAAAAAATATGAATGATTTCGTGGCAATTTATATTGCTGCGGAATGTGTTTTAGTAGGGGCTGCACAAAACTTTCCGGCCGACGGAAAATTATACAAAAGTTTGGCCGAAATTTTGATTAAAAGTTCGGCTGAACTATCAAGTTGTTAGACTTAACGAGCCGTTGGCGAAAAACATAGTTCGACCGAACTAATGCGTCACCAGTTACGCAAAAACCAGTCTTTGAATACGTTTCTTTAACTTTTGACTGATTAAACTCCATGAAAGGTTTTTAATTAACTGTCGGAACCAAGACAAGCATTTTCAGAATTGAATCTACTTTCAGGAAATATAACTTTTATGGAATTTCATAAACGTTTACTAATTTTAATTATTTTTCTAATAAAATGGGTGCAAATAATTTCTCAGGGTCATTGTGATTCAGTGAAATCAAAATTTTGTATCTCCCAAAATACATTGTAAGAAAATTAAAAAAATTATGGGGCATTACATTGGTCTGTTGTCTGTAATGGGTAGCTTTTATATTTTTAGTTTATAACTTATATGTTAAGAAATTTGTTGAGTCACGAAAAATATCTAAAATATGTAGTGTTTCGTATTGGACCAGTTCAAAAAATTCTAGTAATTATGATATGCATCCATAGGCTTTGTAAATATGACGAAACCAAAGTAGACTCTGTCTAGATTGTTGTAACACATTTTTTCTTCTCAAAAACACAAATTTTCAATGAATACAACATTGTGTCATAACATGACTTCTTATGAATCCTTTGATTGTTAAGAAACACACACTCAAAGAAACGCTAAGTTGACATATCAAATCTGCATAAAAAAAATTCAAAAAATAAGTAATAGAAAGCTAACAAAATTTCTGTCAACTTTTATTTTTTATCACAAAATGAAATTCTAAACAGAAAAATTGTTATAGTTTGCAGAAAGTTGAAGAACTAAAAAAAATGAAATTTTTTTCTCAAAAAAGGGCAAAATGTGTAACCCAGCTTCACATTTTCACTACAGAGGGTGTGTGTCAAGTTTTGTGTCGAGTTTATGAGAAATTAATTATGTAATTTAGCTTTTAAAAACTAATGTATAGAAAATAAATTGCAGATAAATAACACACATCAAACACATTACACAGTAGCTGATAACAAATTTCACCCCTCCTGGGCCACATCTCCATGGTCCTGCTTCAACTATCTAGGATAGCTTTGGATTAATGATAAATTCTATGATTACATGCACCTATAGTTCTCCAATGGCTTTTAAACCTACTCCATCGGCTTCGGAAGACCCAAAAACCTCTAAATAAACTCTTCAATCTCTGAAAATGGTGTTCAAATGGTCTAGGCATGACCTCCCTTCTTGTTGGCCCGATGCTTCTTTAATCGTCAAAGTGGAAAAATCAATTACAGAAGTGCTCCAACGCCTCTAAAATCTACACCATCATGTGCAGAGCATCCAAATCATCTAGGAATGACTCTTTCTAAGCCTAATTTGGTTAAAAAATGCTCTAGTTATGCCACATTCAATTCTGGCCTACGGAGCCCCACTAAAACTGGAAAAACTCCAGTTAAGCCTACCAAAACTAGAGCTCTGCCAAAAATAGTGTACTCTACCAAGTTTACACTAATTTAGATGCAGATTAATTAATGGCTAAGGATTGAAACTGCAGTTTAGTGCTCCAAGCACAATTACAAAATCCGCATTTAAAATATAGGATTAGGGCATTAAGTTTGATTATGGGATAGTTAATCCTAGATTAATCCACCATTAGCTTGGGCCTCCACGCATGGTCATGCTTTGTGGCTCCATGGTCTGAGCACTGTCCCTTCGAGGCTAGCCCTCATAACCTCCACTTGAAAACTTTGTTAAAATTAAATATGTTTTGGTTGCCATATGGGTTAATACCCATCACTTTGGTGTGGTGGTAACGATGTGCGCTTGTGTGGAGGAGGTCGCGAGTTCGACCCTGACCTCTGCCCTTCCACCATTACAATAGTTTTTTCCCATTGCATATAAAAATTAAATTCGACCTTAGACAACCTAACATTTTCCCTCGAGGGGGGGCCGCACGTGGAGGCCTCCGGGCTAGCCACGTGTCAAGTCCAAATTGGCTCATTCCAAAACCAATAAAATTGTGCCATGTGTGCAGAAATTAGGCCACTTAGAAATTGACACTTGTCATACTGTCATTGGGCCGGATAAATAACCAAATTTTGACCTTTGACCCTTTTTTTAAAAATTCGCCTATTTGGCATGATAATCAACACACTCTAACTTTCACATACTGACTTTGTTTTGAGTGAAACAAAGTGCATCATATTCTTGGAAACGAGCCCTATCCTATTGTTCTAGTTTGGTGCGATTTTGAGAACTTTTAATTTTTGGCAAATTTTTGCCAATTTTTTCCCCCAATTCATATTTCGATCACTCCTTCCCATTGAAAGGCTTTTGGACCCACAAAATATGATTATCTGATGAGAGCTTAATACTCTTCTCTTTCCCAAGTTCTATTAGCTTTATTCTACTTGGAAAAATCTCCATGACAACCACTTGGGTTCACTGACATGCCTTTCCTTGCAAATGGCTTGGCGATTCAACCAATGTCCTCATTTTCCTGCTGACTGAATCCAACACTTGTTGGCTACTTGCTAACTGAAAAAACACTTTGTTGTACCAAAGAAATCCCTCGGTTCTTGGAAAGCTAACTAATGGCCTTCCCAATGAGAATCATGTTCCTCCTTTGCACAAACATGCATTTGTTGCAAGCTTCTCCTTGGAAACCACTTTTCCAAGTTAAGCCCATCTAAGTGAGCTAAAGAAATGAGTTTGAACATCATTAATCACAAGAAAATAAATGACCATTCTTTTTACCTCCGTAGTTCCAAATTCCACATCTGGAAGATTGCATTCACCACTTCTTTCACTTCTTCGCGTCAACACATCAAATGGTCTACAATGGTTGTTGTTTTTTTTGCAATATTTTTTCCATCTTGTCCCTCTTTCCCATCATCCTCCAGTGTTGGCATGCTGCTCATGCCATGATTTGAGAATGAAGGCTAGTCATGAGCCTCTCGATCAAGGGTGGATGTTCCCAAAATCCTGTGACATCTTGTCACAAACACAACCATCCATCTAAAAAACACATCATGCAAGAAACATAACTTGACGACATATCCTTTTTCTCCTTCAAAGAAAAAAAATTCACATCATGTGAACATCACCATGTATTCTTACATCTTGGTGTCAAAATTCATTGACTAAACAAAAGTCGACAAACCATGCCTCTTCAAACAACTGACTCTCAAGTCAAACAAGAACATGAACAAATCGCCATATTTGTTGCATCTAAGTAAGTCAACATAAATATAATTTTCAAACACATTCCTGGTGTAAACACGCAAGATGCATTAAATTTGGAAAATAAATACATCAAATAGGCAAGATTTGCATGAATCATCAAAACACATGCAAGGCCTTAATTGGTTAAGAAATCTAAACATCTCTTTCCAACCATTTCAATGGCACTTCTTTCAGCTACACTTCATCATGTGAAACATCTTGACCCACGTCAATTATGGAATCATCTTTTCCATTTTTTTCAATATTTCTCTCCACCTTTTTCAAATGTCATGGATGACTTGTTGGATATAGATTCCAACACTTGTCTACAATATGATATTGTTTATGGTAATGAGTGAAAAACAATTGCATCTTCCTTTCCACATGGCTTTCCTTGTCCAATGGACCTTTGGATTTATGTCTCCTTTCTTTTAAAAGTTTTTGTGGATGGCTATCTCCTTCCAACGTTTTGAAATAGTATGGTTATTCAAACCAAAAAAGGAACATGTAAACTTTCTCCAAATCTTATGTGAATATTTACCATGTGTATCTTAATCAAAAGCAACTTGATTAAAGGCACCTTGAACATTCACCTTTGTCGCCTTCTTGAGGATGATAATTTGATGAGATAGTGGCTCTCTTTGGAATACCAAAAATGGCTTCAATGAATTTAGAGCTTTCAACATCCTCTTGTTTTCCATTCTCATTAGTGCATGCTTATGAGCACCTTCTTGCAAAGTCGGTGTAAAACTTTTGCATTCCTCATAAACACAAACTTCACAAGCTTGAGGTAATGAACATGTAATGATATTCCTTCTTGGAACACCTTCATGTGCCTCCTTGACTTTGGAAAATTCTCCATCATGTTGTCCATAACCAAGACCCAAATACCTAATCTTTTCCTCAACAACAATTGTATCAACTATTCCTTATGCATGTTTTCCCAATACTTTACCTTCATAGCCCATATTCATCAATAATTTGGACCCTATTACTCTAGTGTGTCTTTAAAAAGAACCTACACATTCACCTTAAGAATAAATATAATATAAACTTGAATTGCATATCTCTTTTTCATGCACATACTTGACTAAAGTTTCCTTGGTATCATGGAGTTGAGTCTCCATCTCATGCAACCCTGCTATTTTTTCATTTGCAATATGGAGATGAGTCTCCATCTCATGCATCTTTTGATGAAGATCTTTCTTCTCCTCCTTCATGGCTATCAAATTCTCTTGCACCATATCACTCATCTCTTGCACCATATCATTCATGATATAGAGCTTCTGCAACGTCTCTTTATCAAAGAGTCTTGCTAAGGAAGATTGACTAGAAGCAATGCTTGATGAAGTTGTCATCACACTTGTAATGCATAAAAAGCTTCTTTTTTGTTATTTGAGAACTGAGCTCTAAATCTTGACGTTCTCTTCAAACACATAAACTTGCACACAATTAAATTCTCCTTGAACATTCAAAACCAATGCATGCATAAACAACTCACTTGCATTTCACTTGGAACACTTCTAATGAAAATATACTCACCATGATACATTTGACTCATCAAGAACCAGTCATATAAATCAGGACTCATTTACCGACACTTGGACTTACAATGTCATATTGACATCATGAAAACCATACTCTCACAAAGAGACCAATGTCTCTAGATACCAGTTGATAGTACGTATGATACCAATTTAAAATGATGCCAATTTTCGAATTGATGCGACTGATAGAAATTGTTGATCGATTGATAACATAGTGATATCATCCTCTTATCATACTTATTTCACCAAAATATCTAGTGCCTGATACCAATTACCAATTGGAACAACATCATAGTAGTCAATCCATGTATCATATTAGAAACTAAAGATAACATGCATAAAAACCATTAGCCTATGTCATGTAACACACAACTGATACCACTTAATGATACCGATTGTCAATGTGTAATCTGATACTCAAATCTTGACTTGATTATACTCCTCTTGTGGCCATGCTCCCTATTTGTGTTAGGAATTTGTAAACAATACTTGTGAAAGAAACTTCAGAAATAAAAATATCCTCACCATCTACACATACTCTGACTACCAATTCATTTGACAATGACATTAAATCAAACACACTACTAAGTAATCAACATAAAATGGCATACTAGCCTTTATCCTTTAGATGCATTCCTTGGTATGTTTCTTTCTGATCGTTCCATATGACCCTTTTGGCTTCCCTGAAGTGATCCCCTTATTTTCAATGAAAAGGAAAAATAAATTACCTTTTTGGCTTCCCTGAAGCGATCCCCCTATTTTCAATGAAAAGGAAAAATAAATATACTCCCCCTAAGTATATTATATTCCTTTTGCTTCCACACATGCATATGTTGAATTTAGTCAACGCCATGAGCTAGTTTCTTGTGCTGACTTGATTGATTAGATGTATTTATGCCTAAGCATACAAACCATTGTTTCTCTTCTTTGTTACTGTATTTCTTTGGATATCTTTCATGACATATTATTCTTTTTTTAACTGATTGGAGGCTTTTACTGTAAGAGAGATCAACCATTGGAATTTCAGAATCTAAATCTTCTTCATCAAGCACTATTCTACGCTACACCCATTCACCATTCGATATGTCTTTCTTTTGGGTGCTAAAATAGCTCTTGTGTAGTTATTTTTGTTGGCTCTCAACTCTATTTAGAACATTTTGGGAAAATATTTTTTTGCTAGATTTTGATGCAACTACTTTATGCCCGAAAATTTTACACGTGTAGCATTCAACTTTAATCAAGAGTGAGAAAAAAGAATTATAATTCTTACAAAATCTTGTGCCTGTCCAATTTCCTGGACTGTAAGTTTCTCTCTTCTTGCTCTCGAGCCATTCAAAATATTTCCTTTGAGGATAAAAGTCTCTCTATGCTTGGATGGTCAAATTTCTCTTTTGAGTAATTTATGGTTGTGGCTCAAATTATTCATTCCACCTGTGTTGTTGCACCTTTGTTTTACTTTCTGGACACTTGGAGGAAAATTTCCCTAAGTTATTACAATAAAACCATATGAGGGGTTGCATACCTTTATTTTCACTCCTAGAATTCCCTTTATTTTGCTGCATTTTTTTCTTTGCCATTGCAACGCTGTCGAACCTTCTTTTAACCAAATTCGTGGGTCCCTTTAACATTGTTACCGAGTCACCATACTATTCAATTTTTATCTTGTCTTGAGAGGAATAATCATTTTTTTGGTTGTCTTTAAACACTTCAAAATTATTTGGTTGCTTCTGAAGATTCAACAACTACTCTTTTAATATTATATTCTCCATTTCCAACTTCAGATTGATGGCTATGAGATTATTGATATCCACAATGGTTGATATGAGCTTCCTCTTAAAATAAATATTTTATTCAATATCTTACAACTCAATTGAGTAGCCACTAGATTCACTGCTAATATTTATTTCACTCTCAAAATTTTTTTCCCTTGATGAATCTAGGGATTATTTTACAGATACATGAGATTTCCTTTCTTCCTCTTCACCAAAGGTGGACCCATTTCCTTCTTGAACTATTTCTATATATGTTATCATTATTAAGGTAGCTCTATCTTCATTACAACTTTATGATCAACTGTTAGTTTCACTAATACTTGCAGCTGAGAATTTTGAAGATAAATGGTCTATTGTTCTACAATAACAACTTACTTAAATATTTCATCTTCTCAGGGTCTTTATCATTGAACTGGCCTATTGATACAGAAGAATCACCATATGATTCATGATCTTCAACACTATTTGAATCTTTGACTTGCTTCATTCTCCATGGAAAGACTCTTGACATCACATGAATTTGGCATGTCTACTTCATAGATGGACTAAAATTTGTCCCATATCTCCTTCGCAGTTTTAAAAAAAATTAATTTTTCAATATTTCACTTATCCAAACAATTCATGTTTTCCTTCCTAAATTTTTCATCAAACTTATGATCTATCTATCCATTCTCCATGGATAGTCATACATAAAGATAAAGAGCTTGCATCAATATTCTCATCCTTATCATCCAAGTTGTATAATTTGAGTCATTCAAAAGTGGAACTCCAAATTAGGTAATCCAGTTTTGGTTCTCCATGATCCCTAATATTACTTCAATCTATTAAACTGATCCTGAAGGACACTAGCTCTAATACCAATTTTTAGAAACAATGGAAACCAGGACACTACTGAGAGGGGGTGTGAATTAATAGTGTGGCCAAATTATTCAATTCTTCACAAATTTCACTTTTAATCACTTTAATAATTATTCACAGATCAACAGAAAAGCTCAATCATGTAGAACATAACATCTTAAACATCAATTACATGAGAAAAATATACACAAGACGTCGATATTCTTTTTATTCCAAGATTCAACTTGATTAGATCATGGCCCCACAAGTTACCACTTGTAGGTTTATCAACTTATATTGAAAGGAACTTCCATCCCTTCTTGTTTATCAACTACCAATCAAAGGGAATTCTTCCCCTACTCTTCTACTAGTACTGATTGGAAGGGACTCTTACCCTTGATTGTTCGTTTGTGCTGAAATGGACACTTGCCCCCAAATATTTACTAACACCCACTAGAACGAGATCATACCCTTGATATGAAATCTACCACTTGTTGGTATTCTTGATCCATATTTCATCCATTTTCATAGTATAAACAAGAGAACTCTTACCTCATAATCAAAAAAAGTTTTCTCAATGTAACTTCTCACCAAAGCCACCATAAACACCTTCAATAATATTTGGTTGTTTAACAAATCACCAAAATTTATGCACCAACAACATCAATAGAAATTCATTATCTTCCTTCTCAAACACCTTTGAGACACCAAGATTAATCTCTAACTCTCATTTGATGAAAACCAAAACTATTATGCATCACGTTGCACCAACAATCTCTAATCCACAAACTTTGCTCTACAACCCCACAATTCTACTACTCAAATTCTTCCTTTAAATAATTCTTGACTGATATTTTTGGATTCATAATTAGTTAACTTGTTCTTTGATTTGCTACATGAATTTATTTATTTTTTCCTTTGTCTTATTAAATTTAGTCTTATGACTATGTTTAATATTGATTTGTTATTTTGGGCTTAATCTCCAGGTAAAATTGACATTAACTACCTTTTTGTGCAACTTAAACTAAGTTTTTCTACATATTTTTGCATTTTTTCTTTTTGAACAGGCTTTAGGAGAGCTTTGCCAATTTTAATTGTTGTTTAATTTCTCTTAACTTCGGAAAAACAAATAATTCCTCCTTTTTTTACTTCAATCCCCTTTTCTCTAGCTTCCTTACCTGTTTGTCACCTTAAGACCGAGTCTCCACGACCATCGGCTAAGCCATTGGGCACTTAGGCCTGTCAAGCCCTCCACGGGATGATTTATTTTTATAAATGGCTCAACACCATTTATTTTATTTATATTTTAAACAATGAGGGGAAAATTCTTGGCACTAAGCCCTTTCAGCCCTACATGGTCCAATTCCTTATGTTAAAGACTTCGCATCGTTGGTCCCACCTCTATGTGAGGTGACCAATGAGTTGGCGCTTAGCCTCTCCAAGAGCCTCCATGTATTTATAACTAATGCGCCTTTGGTTATTACCTGTGCATAGGTACCTGTCTCGACGCTTATCCTGTAGCCCTTTCCATCTCGAAATTTTGTTTGTTTGCTCCTTTATTCACCTGCTAGGGTCATGCGGCAGAGTCAACGTGTCCCGTGGGGAGCATCTGACCCCATTCTCATTTGTTGTCACTATAACACAAGGCTCCCTATCAATCCCAAGTGTCTCGATGCTTTATATTACATCACATTCATAAGCCATTCCCTTTATAAACTACTACGTTCATTCCTACAGAGTGAGATATTTGTTAGGGTAAACCCGACCTCAATATCCTTCACTACTGCTCTACTATCAGTGAAGACACATCTCGGTGCTTGTTGCCAAGAAACACCTCTTGCGCTCTTTTTAAAACTTTCGTGGTCATTCCACCGAGATGATGTTATGTTGACATCACCTGGGACACCTGGTGCCTTCGGAGTGGTGACATGTGTCACCCACAAATGGACCATTAGGGTGCCCAAAAATGCTAAATTATCTTGCCACATGTCCATCACCGGTTAGACATGATGACATCACTCTTTATTGTTATCTGGGACAATCATCTACTACCACCTGTTCCTATTATGGAGGAGAGATAAAGGTCCACCAAGGCTTGTTTTGCAACCTTTTACTTCATTAAATTGGAAAACCACCATGTCCAAGAAACCTGTCTCGACACCACTACTATGTGGTTTGTGGTTTTTAGAGGATAGGTCCAAAAGTAATTCTTTGTTATTTTTCTACGAGATTGACATTGTGGAAAACCACCTCCCATAATTATGAATACAATCTATAGGGTCATCTTAGGTATTTTCGGGAAGCTGTAACATGGCCCAACACTTACCTCTTTTTTTCTCCTGCTATGCCAGTGTAATATTGCACTACCACTTGTTTATGCCTTCGAGAATGCACCTTCAAGCTAGCCCTTAGTGGGTTGAGTTTCAAAGTGGGGACCTCCCACTTCCAACTATTCCAATGAAAATGATTTCTACTATGAATATGTCTGTTATGTCTATCCAAATTTTCATGCAGGGGCTTCGCAAAAATTTCCACTGGGTTTGGCCCTTAATCCAACTTTGGCTACTTGCCAAAGACTCGTGCAACCACCTTTAAGTCTACTATGAAGGCCTTGGGGTCATAGAACTTTGACTGGCTCTATCTCATGATCCAAGAGGCCATTTTCAAGAATCTGCATGCCACTAGAAAGATCTTTCATAAATATATATCCATCTTCTCCCAAGATGATATGTTGCTCCAGATTGGCTCCAAAGCCTCTGCACCTTTCTATTGCCATGATGCCATGATGCTCCTTAAGTATGCTCCCTAAGGCCTTCTTTGACACCTATGCCATATATTTAATGTAATTAACACTTTGTTTCCATCACCCTATTTCCATGAATGCCAACATATTTCAACAATATTCCCCTTTGGCATTGATGGAAACACCAACATCAAACAAAACATCATTTTCTTTGTCAACATAGATTGTCTCATTTGAGTGTTGCCCCCCCTAATATTTATGTTGTAGTCGTATTGTTTCTAGTATTACTACTATTCTTGGTCACCATTATTTCTCCTTTTATCCTTGGTTTTATCATTATGTATCTCCCATTTTTGTATTTTTGTTTGATTAATAGAGATATCTCCCCCTTTGACATCAATGGAAAAGATACTAGCATAGTTCCCCTGTCAATAATCTCGCTATGTGTTTTGATCTTGTGGACCTATCAACTACTTCTTCTTAATCTGAAAAACTCAAATGTTTCTAATCTAATCCAATCAACTTCCTTTCTTTCCTTTGAGGAAGATTGAATAGAAGGGAGAGGAGTATTTACTACGTAATATTTTCCTCAAGAAAAGAGGAGGAATCTCTTTCTGAAAAAAAATATGCTTGTGCAGCTAAGAAATGAAAAAATAACTCCTGCTAGTCTGGGTCTCAGCTAGGATTTCATTCATAACAATGCCGACCTGGACATCTACACCTGAACTTTAGCAACAAGAACAACATTTCCTATGCATGAAAACATCAATTGTCATATGATGAATAACAAAGTACAAAACTTTGATGTGCTAACTTGACAAACATAGAGGGACTCTCACCAATGCATTCCTAAAAAAATCACTTGTATTTCACCTGGCAGACTTGTAATGAAAACAAACTCACCATGATACATTTGAATAATCAACAAACAGTCACACATAAATCATGACACATTTACCAACACTTGGATTTACAATTTAATATTGAAAACATGAACACCATACTTTCACAAAGATTCTAATGATTCTTAATACCAATTGATAGTACCTATGATACCAATTTAAAATGATGCCAATTGTTGAATTGATGCTGGGGATAAGAATTATTGAGCACTTGATACCAAAGTTATCTCATCCTTTTATCATGCTTCTTTCACCAACAAATATGATGCCTGATACCAATTACAATTTGAACAACATCACCACATTCAATCCATTTACCATATTATAAAATAAAGATAACATGAAACAAAACCATTAGCTTATGTCATGCAACCCACAACTGGTACCAGTTAATGGTACCAATTTTCAATGCATAATTTGATACTAAAATATTGAATTAAGTATACTCCCCCTATGTCCATGTTCCCTCTTTGCATTAGGAATATATAAACGATAATTTCTAAGAAAATTGAACAATAAACAAATCATCACCATCTACACATACTCATACTACAAATTGATTTGACAAAGAAATTCAATCAAATACACTACTTGAAAATCAACATAAAATCACATACTTCCCTTTATCCTTCAAATGCATTGCTTGGTATGTTCCTTTCTAATTCTTGCATCTAACCTTTCTAGATTCCTTGAAGCCAACCCCTTCTTTTCAATGAAAAGGAACAAAGAATACTCACCCTATGTATTTTATCTTCCATGTTCTTCCATGCCTTCATACGCTGAATTTTATAAACACCATGAGATGGTTTATTTCATTGACTTGACTGGCTGGGTGGATTTATACCTAAGCATGCAGACCATTGTTTCTCTTATTTCTTATTGTATTTCTTTGGATATATTTCATGGTTGACCCTACTTCTCTTAACTGATTGGAGTCTCTGCTTTTAAGAAAGATCAACCACTCGAATTTTAGACTTTGAATATTCATCATTAAGCAATGTTCTAGGATACCTCCATTCACCAATCGATCTATCTTTCTTTTTGGTGTTTAAATAATTCTTGTGCATTTATTTTTGGTGTCTCTCAACTCTATTTGTAGCATTCTAGAAAAAATAAATCTTGCTAGATTTGCATGCAGTTTCTTTATTCCCAAAACTCTGACACCCATAGAATTAAAATAAATTCACGAATAGGAAAAAATAATTATACTTCTTACCAAATATGATGATTGTCCAATTTACTGGACTGTAATTTTCTCTTTTGTTCATCTTGGGCCATTGAAAATATTTCCTTTGAGGAGAAAAGGCTCTCTGTGCTTGGTTGTTCGAAATTACCTTATGAGGAATTCATGGTGTGGTTGTGGCTGATGTTTCACATTCCACTTGTGTTTTTGCACCTTCATTTTCCTTTTTATACACTTGGAGGAAAATTACCCTACATTATTACAACAAAATCATATGAGGGGCTACATGCCTTTATTTTGACGCATGGAAGTCCCTTTATTTTTTTGTGTTCTTTTATTTTCCATTGCAACATTGTCAGACCTTTTTTTAGCTAAATTTGTGGGTCCATTTAATGTTTTTGTTGAGTTACCATGATATTCAATTGTTATCTTGGCCTGAGAGGAACAATTTTTGGTTTGATTGTCTTTAAATGCTTGAAAATTCTTTGGTTACTTCTGAAGATTCATCAAGTGCTCTTTAATATTATATTCTCCATTTCTAGTTTTAGATTGATGGTTTTAAGATTCTTGATATCCGCAATGGCTAATATGAGCTACCTCTTCAAATAGATATTTTCTTCAATATCTTCCAACTCAATTGAGGAGCCACTAGATTAACAACTAGTGTTTATTTCACTCTAAAAAGAGTGTTCCCTTCATGACTCTAAGGATTATTTTCCTGATATGTGAGATGTACTTTATTCCACTTCACCAGAAGTGGACCCACTGTCTTCTTGAACAATTTATAGATACGTTATCACTATTAAGGTAGCTCTATCCTCATTATAACTTGATGAGAAAATCTTAATTTCACCAGTACTTGTAGCTGATCAGTTTGAAGAGAAATGGTTTATTGTTCTACAGTAACAAAAAAAACAACAACTTACTTGCATATTACATCTTCTATGGGGGTCGATCATTGACTTGGCCTATTCATAAAGAAGAATCATCATCTGATTCATGCTCTTCAACACTCTTTGAATATTTGACTGCTTCATCCTCCATGGAAAGCCTCTTGAAGTCACAAGAAGATTACATGTCTACTTTATAGATGGATTTCAATTTGTTCTATATCTCCTTGGCAGTTTTAAAAAAGATTAATTTTTCAATATTTGACTTAGAAATCCCTCTCATGATTTCCATTCTATTTTTTTTATCAAACTTATCATCTATCTCTCCATTATCCACATATAACCATACATCAAGATCAAGATCTTGCAAGACGATTCTCATCCTTACCTTCTAAGTTTTATAATTTGAGCCATTCAAAAAAGGATCTCCATGTGATGTAATCCAATATTGGTTCTCGATGATCCCTAATGTTCCTTTTAGTCGTTAACCGATCTTGAAGGACACTAGATCTAGTACCAATTTTTAGAAACCAATGGAAACCAAGACACTACTAAGAGGGGGGTGAATCAGCAGTGTGGAGAAATTATAGAATTCTTCAAAAATTTCACTTTTTAATCACTTTAACAGTTATTCATGGATCAACATCACAACTCAACCATGTATAACATAACATCATAAACATCAATAAATAAGGAACATATACACAAGAAACCAATATTTTTTTTAATTAAAATCTTCAACTTGATTACACCATGGCCCCTCGAGCTATTACTTCTAGGTTTATCACCAGCTACTGAAAGCAACTTCAATCCCTTCTTTTTTATTAGCTACCAATGAAAGGGACTGATTCCCTTTCTCATTTAATAGTAGTCACTGGAAGGGACTCTTACCCATTCACATATATTCATCTATGCTGAAAGGGACTATTTCCCCCAAGGATTTACTAGCACACATTAGAAGGAGCTCCTACCCCTGATCTGCAAGCTACCACTTGTTGGTCTTGTTGATGCATATTTTATGAATTTTCATACTATAACCAAGAGACCTATTACCTCATAATGAAACAAATATTTATTACTACAACATCTCACCAAATCCATCGTAAACACCTTCAACAATCTCTGCTTGTTGAACAAACCACCAAACTTTATGCACCAACTCCATCAACACCAATTCATTATTTTACTTCTCAAACACCTTTGACACACCAATATTGCTCTATAATTCACCTTTGATGCATTTCCAGACTATTATACATCACGATGCACCAACAACCTCTAATATACAAACTATTCTTTGCAACCCCACAATTGTGCTACTCAAATTCCACATTTAAAGAATTCTTGACTAATATTTTTGGATTGATATTTATTTAACTTGTTCTCTGTTTTGCTACATGGATTTATTTGTTTTCATTTTTTTAATAAATTTATTATTTTTATTGTTTTTAATATTTATTTGTTTCTTCAGGCTTAATATCTAAGTCAACCTAACCTTCACTACCTTTTCTGCAACTTAAATTTAATTTTTCTGCATTCTATCCTTTTTAATAGGCTTTAACAAAGTTTCACCAATTTTAATTGTTGTTTAACTTGTATTAAATATTGGAAAACAAATAGTTCAACATTTTTTCCCTTTAATCCCATTTTCTTCGGCTCCCTTACCTATTTTTTCCCATAAGACCGAGTCTCTGTTACCATTGACTAGGCCAGTTAGTGCTTAGCCCTATCAGGCCCTCCACGGGTTTATTTCTTTGTATAAATGACTCAAGACCATTTATTTTGTTTATACATGAAAAAATCAGGGGTCAATTCCTAACAATAATCTCTTTGACCCCTACGTGGGCCAATTCCCTATGTTAACGGCTTCACATATTTGGTCCCCCCTATATGTGAGGTAACCAATGAGTTAGCCTTCGTCACCTGAAGAGCCTCCATGTATCTTTATAAATAGCATGCCCCTGCTTATTACCTGTGCATATGTTACTACGTGGGTGCTTATCCTGTAGCCCTTTCCATCTCATCATTTTGGTTTTTTATGTCTTTATTCACCCGTAGGGGTCATGTTGTCGTGGCGTCGTGTCCCATGGGGACCGCTCGACCTCATTCTCATTTGTTGCTACTCTACCACAAGGATTTCTGTCATTCCTCAGTGTCACAACACTTTATCTTCTAACACATTCCTTAGCCACTCCCTTTATAAACCATTGTGTTAATTGCTACGGGATGAGTTATCACATAGGGTTTTCCTGGCCTCAATATCATTCATTTCTTCTCTACTATCAGGGAGAACAGTCCGGACACTTGTTTCCTTATAAAATCTCCTTCACTCTTTTTAAATATTTCGGGGTCATTCATGCAGGATGACGTCACGCAAACATCGTCAGAGACACTTTGCACCTTTGTAGTGGTGACACGTGTCACTAAAAAATGGGCTATTAAGGTGCCCAAAAAATCCAAATCCATCTACCACGTGTCTATCTCTAATTGGACGTGATGATGTCACAATTTTCTTTTGTCCAAGCCAATCAAATACTGTGACCTGTCCCTTCCAGGTAGGAAATAGTAAGGTCCTTCGAGGCCTATTTTTCAACCTTTTTATTCGTAAAATTAGAAAACCACCGGGTCCAAGAAACCAGTCTTGACAACACTCCTATGCGGTTTGTGGATTTTAGAGGAGAGGTCCCAAAGCGATTCTTTGCTATTGATGTACATGATCTATGGTGTGGGAAACCACCTCTCATGACTATCAAGCCTATCTATAGGGCCATCTTAGGTGTTTTCGGAAAGCCACCACATGGTCCGGTGCTTACCTCTTATATTCTCCTTTCGGGCTGACGCTATATTACACTGCCACTTGTTTATGCATCCTAGAATGCACCTACAAGATAGCCCTCAATGGGTTGAGATTTAGGATTGGGGTCCTCCTGATCGAATCTCATTGGTTGGCTCTTATTTATATGTCCTGAAGCATTACTTCAAAATTTCCAAGGTAAATTAGTCAGGATAATCCCACCAGGTGGATTCCACCCACTGCTAACACCTCCAATGAAAACACTTTTCATTGTGAACTTGTCTTCCACATCTTCCTAGAGCTTTGCGTAGATAATTCATTATATTTTGTATAGAATTTTGCCCTTAAGCCAACTTTTTCTATGTTCCAAAGACTCGTACAACCACCTTTAATTCTGTCATGAAGGCCTTGGGGCCATAAAAATTTGACTGAATCTATCAAACAATCCAGTATGATATTTTCAAACTTCCACATACCATTGGAAATATGTTTTAGAGCTATATCCAACTGGCTAGTTTCCATCTGCCCCTGAGATGATCTGCTACTCTAGAATTGGCTCTAAAGCCTCTACACAACTTTTCTACCATGTTGCTCCTTAATTTTTCTCCCTAAGACCTTCTCTTACAAAGTGTAGGAGGATAACAAAGAACTTCGAGTTGTAGAGCTCATTCTAAAATGAGAGAAGGAGAAAATGGGATAGGGGTGACAATGAAGATAAAGGTAGTTACACAAAAAAAAAACTCTAATTCCCTACAGTTTTTATCAAAACCCTAATATGTGTGTACCATCTATGACTACAGAATTTAGGTGCACAATATTCAATGAAAAAATTTCTAACATGTTGCCATGTGAGGATTCACCTTGTATTATAGCTTACAACTTATGGAAACATTAGGTATTAAATAATATTAGGTTATAAGGTTGCATTGCATATGTATTTCTTAATATATTATATCAACATTACCAAACATGACTGTGTGAATCCTTGAAGCCATATGAAAGCCACGTAAGGAATTTGATGCAACTATCCATGCCATTAAGGATTCATAGTATCACCATGAATGATGGATTAATAATTAAACCCTTCCGGTATTTTTTACTATCCTTATAACCTCAGCTATAGATAGCTTAATGTGTGAAGGATAAATATGATATCACATATGTTGTTAGGAGAGTGAAACCCTCCTTGTATATAAAAAAAATGAAATTGTCATATCATCTATGCAAACAGAAGGAAACGTGTGTATATATATATATATATGAATGAGTGGTTATCACTACTAGTCTTTTCTTGAGACATAAATAATTATGTCTATGCAAGATTTCCTATTTTGAGATGTTTAATAATAATAATAATTTTTTCTCTTTCATCATAGTGAGATATTAATAAGTTGTATTGAATGATGTTACAAACATGAACTCACTAATACATATATATCTTCCCCCATCAAGATTCCATGTACGACCACCTCTTCTCAATCCTTTAATGCATGTTAAATTCAAAATCCAAGAGATATGTTCACTGTAATTATTGATTCTAAGTATAAACTATGGCTACTAAAACTATGAACAATGCAACATTCAAGTTTATGATTCTAAAAATGATCTTCATAGCGTTTGAATAAGTTTTATGATAAGGACTTCAAAATAATTAATTATAATTAACATGTAATTTGAACAAAACTCTAAAATAAATATTTTAATAAACAAGGCAATAGAATGTTTTCTTTAATATCCATATTACATTTTAACTATATGGGATCCTTCTAAATTTATTTAACAACCTTGCTAAGCTAATAATAAAATTATAACAAATTATAACACTAATTGTTGTACATGGTTTGAAATAATCGTCTGTGTTGAGGCTACATAGGGTAGCGATTATCTCAAATACATAAAACAACATAATTTAGAACTTCATGTATATATGGAAAATCAATAACATATTTGACCTAGCTCTTTTAGTTAGAATATTTAAGTGTATATACTTTTTAGTATTATTTTGAAATATAATAAAATTAGCTTGAAATTAAAGATATGATGAGATAATGATATCTTCTCTTAATTAAATTACTAACTATAAGATTTAGGTGAAGGAAACTCTCAAAATAGTGATAGCATAAAAGTACTATTATTTAAATAAATAAATAAATAAAATTTATTATATTATAAAATGATAGATAAAATAGAAAGGTAATGTATTGTAAAGCATTATTAATAATAATCTAAAAGATAAAATTTATTTTTTATTTATGGATAACATTAATGAATATTTTTTTAGTTAGTTTATTCATATAATGAAAAAAATGGTTAACAAGGGTATCTAAGTTTTTTAAGCCAAGGCTAGATTTGTGCCCATGGGGGTTTTGAAACTAGTCACCTTTTCACCAAGAAGTTCTTTAATAAAACACCTTATCCCATGGCCGATACACCTTATGGTAAACTTAAAAATAAATATTAACATTACCAAAAGATATATTCCTACAAAATTTATAATGCAACTTGTTATTAGACAACCACAAAACACCATTGAAAGAAATGGATTGTAATCTTCATAATAATAAGAAACAAAAAGAAGAAAAGTGGTGTTCCTTGGAATTTCATTCCTATATGCCCATGAGAGACCAATTCAAAAGAATTTGTCAGATTAATCAATTTACATGTTAACAAAATTATAAATAAAATCAATTAATCAACTATTTACTTAAGGTTTTATAGTTGAAATTTAGTGTCTATCATGGTAATCATCATCATCTTCATAATTAATATGAAGATGTATAAAGTAAGTATATATTTGTAATAATTTTGTAAGTTAAATTTATTTTTGTTTCTATTTTCAATGATGGATTATAAATATGTATTGATCACATTAATATATGTGTACACATTATGAATTTTTTGGGGGGCTATAGTTTACGTTAGGATTTATTTTAATAGATTTCTTATTACTTTTCTAATTGGTTTCCATGTCTTCTAATTGTCACTATAAAGATGATGAGAAATAATGAGAAGATTGTGTTGCTCAGTGGTAGTAAGATTGTATTTCCCCTACTAAATCACATTACTATAGTTTCTACTCTGATACGATTATTTCTTATTTGACTACGATGTTGAAAGTTATTCTTATTTTCAACACCATCCTAAGTGCTCAACACCATGTTAGTGTACACATAGACAAAATTCAAAATTTCAAAATAGATTCAAGTATTCCTCCCACATAACATCTTCAAGTTCCCATGTCACTTCTTTTGCGTTGTAGTGAACTTTAACCATAATATAGATTTGTTTTAAAACATTGTAACCTTCTGATCAAATATACACACTGGCTATACCTAAAATCAAAGTCCAATCAATAACATGATTATAATCATGTATATAGTTTTTCAATACAAACACATGAAATACAATATACTCTCCTATGAAAGTAAACATAAAAGTAGAAAATAAAATATTACATTCAGCTAGTCGTAACCCATCCAATATCTCAAATAGATGAGCCTATCTACCAACGTTGCATAACTTTCTAACTCAAATAAGCTTTTATTTGGCTTCATTTTTAAGAAATCATGCTTTCCCACTCTAAATTATTTGAATATCATATTTTTATCTACATCACTCTTATTTCTAACCGTGGTAGTATATCCAACAATCCCCCATTTGTTTCAAAATAAATGAGGATCCTATTAATATTTTGAATTTTTACTTATATATTTTCCTATGAAAAGTGTTGATAGTTCATTTTTATTTGACTTTATAAAGTTTTGTGTTACATTTATTCAAAATTTCGACTCCTTCCCCATCTATCTTCCCATATGACATCTACCTTATTGATCCGATTAATAATCATTTGCATCCCCGAATGCGCAGGTAGGTAGATTATCTTTATAGATTTGTAAATGAACCAGACCTGTCACTAATTTGCATTTTGTTTTATTATATTTGGAATCTGATTTGTGTAATCTCCCATCCGGGAAAGCATTAGACTAAAATACATTAACCACTCAGCTCCCCAGCCTACACAATGATCAACAAACTCTACACCTTGCTCCTATTGGATGATCCGATATCTAGTTAAGTCCCAATGCCTATGTTAATAGATAAATCAAAGCTTAATTATTCACAATTAATTAACACATAATTACAAATATACCCATTTGATATCTCATTTTAGCAAATCCCACATCCATCGAATTTAATTTTTGTCTTACTTAATCATTGGATTAAAATAACCAAGGAAATTAATCATGTCCAAGAAGTGATTAAGATAAAAAACTACAACCTATTTTATTACTAAATAAATTATCCTTTTACGCCTAGTGGACCCCAGATGCCTGTATTACATCATTTGAATTTGATTAAACCTAAACAGGGTTAGTAACATGTTTTAGTTTTATAAAAAAAAAATCCCAATGGGAAAACAAAGAGATCAAGGAATATCCCTTGAAAATTGGAGTAGATTTGATTATGTTGAATGATAATTTTAATTTTTGAGCTTGATTCCGTCCATTTAATTGATTTACCATACACAAAGATGTTTAGTTTTAAAAGTTTACTAAACAGTTTGATTAAAACAATAAACAATATTTGTTTGTTAGAAATTTGCATCTATAGATAAGACTCTCTTGGGTAAGGAGTGGGCCGGTTAAATGAATTTGCATTGAAAGGAAAATGATATTATCTATCAACTAGTTTGATCAATTGTGAAAACCTAAGCATCTTTTGAGAAAGTCTATTTTCTTCAGCGAAATAGTGTATGTGATATACTATTATAGGCATATATATTTTTAGTTAAATTAGAAATTAGTATTTTCTGAAATGATTCCTTTCCATGAATGTCATTACTCTCATTTTAATTATATAATTAAAACAAGTATATGTGCTCAGTATTATTTTTATTTTTTAAGTTCATATTATTTTTGTTACTTAAATCAATTATCTTTTCATCTAACGTTCATGTTTCAAATTTATCACCAATGATATGGACTATATTATTTGTTTTAGAATAGAATTTAGGATTTACAATTAATACTCTAAAATAAAATATAAAAAATAACAAAATAATAAAATTAATATTTCTTTGACGTTATTTCACCAGAGTATATATTTCTTTAGGTGGCTGAGTTGGTCTCACATATCAGTCACGAAAGGCAATTGTTAAAACTTTTATATTTCTTTTGGTTAATAAATATACATTTGAGTATTTCTTTCCTTCTTCTTTGTTGGGAACAACAATTATTATAAACACCAACATGGTAGGAGTTAAAATTAGACAGATTTAGTAACAATTATTTAGGATAATTAGGTTAGATTAATAATAATAGTAGTAGACTTTTACTTTAGGTTAATTTAAGTTAGTTTAGGTTATGGGAATTATGCTATATATTGATGAGTGTCATCACATCAAATGAGTAAGGGTCTAATTGGTGCCTTGACCAAGTGGTATCTCATAGTTGCAGGCTAGAATATTTTTTCTTGTCAAAAATTGGCACTACAAGGAAGGAAATCTGATGGCGACAGGAACATAACGCCTCACGTAAAATTATATAAAATTCACATAAATATCTAACACCATCAACTTTAAGTTCACCCTCAATTCCTTGTGTATCTTGGCATAAAATCACCATTTTCAAAAATCTACAATCATTTGGAAGAAGTGACCTAACCTATTAAAAAAGAGGAAACTACATTTGAAACAACTCAAGGTCCCTCTACATTTACTTCTGGTTTGAAAATAAGATAATCCCTTAAAGAGTGTCTTCTAAAGTCTTCTTCAAAATCTATTCATTGTTCAACAACCATTATTGGAACATGTTGTTATTAAACAATATTCCTTTGTTCCCCTTGAAAGGAAAGTTTATGGAGTTTTAACCAGAGTTCTGTAGAATTATTAGTAAGCTTTATCACTCATAAGATAGGTCCCTCCATGAAATTGGTGTTGGAAACCCTAGTTTTAAACAAAGGTATTAAAGACTAGTGCTAATGGTTATGACAATAAGATCCTATTAATTCCAACCTTAGTCTACACAATGATGAAAAATATTGAAATGATGGGATTTTTACTGTGGAACTTACTCCTAAAAAGTAACTAATGGAGAAAATAAGATAAGTGGGACAAATTATAGCACGTGATAAAAAGGAATCTATTTACAGTGCCAAGTATTCCAAAAATGGATACTTATTGGAGTAGGACAATTTAATAAGTTAAAATCCATGTTGATATCAATATTAAAATTGAGTTTCAAGGCTCCACATCCTAGCAAAAATGTTTTAAGGAACCAAAGTGGAAATTCAAGTGCAAGCATTTTATGGAGATTCCAATATGTGGGAAGAAAGGAGAATTCATAATACCTAGAGATAAAATTTAAACCTTTGAAATAAATGACCTCACCCATTTGCATAATGACTTAAAATCAAATTGTGATTAACCATTAAATAGTGGAAAATGTGGAAGAGACAAGAGATTAAAATACCACTAGATAAATAGGATTAAAATATCAATTAAAAAGGACTCCTAGACTTGTATTTTATAGAAAAAAAAATTCTAACCAGAAATTCATTAGGAAGAACAACATAAACTAAAAAAAGAAATTGTTGAGAACCCAAGCGTAATATGATTAAGCTTGATTTCCATGTATTGATAATTACTTATGAACGTTAAATATTATCTTATTACTTATTGTGTGTTCTTCATCAAGAAATTATACCAATGTTCACTCTTTCAAGAAAAATAACGAGGCAAGAGACAATAAAGTTAGGCTCCAAGACAAGGAAAAACCCCACGAGGGGGAAACCCATCAAAAATCCTTCTCATATAGAATCAGATCAAACTGAGACATATAAGACCAAGACCAAGGCCAAAAATGCCACCAAAACTCCAAGTCCAGCCCTCTTCCAAGTGACCTCCAAAGTCAAAGTCAACATAGGTCAAACTAGTCAACTCCCTAAAATTTTGTCCCCTAAAATTTTGGGCCTGCAATAACACAAAAAATTTGGCATGTACAAAATTATGTCTAGATCAAAAAGTTTGTTCAACAAAGTAACTTCTCTCTCCTTTGACTTCTACTGTTTGTTCTCCTTCGCATGGTTCAAATGTACTTTTTTTGTGTGATTGGATGATCTCTCAAATGAATTGAACTACCTATTATTTATAGTTGTCTAGGAGGGTCGAATAGTTGGCTCTTGGAGGATTTGGAACGAATTTTTCCAAGGAGGGATGACTTGGGTATTCATTGGACTTTTGACACAAAAAAAAATTAAAATTCCTTTTCTTTCAAATGTCCAAATGGGACATGAATAAATTACAATTTCATACTAAATTATTTTGACTCTTTTTTACTCTTTCAACCTGAAGAACATGCTTCGACAAAAATAAATAATAATAACAATGAATATTATAAATATATAAATTATATTACATTATGAAGACCAACACTAGTTACAATTTCAACACTCCCTTTTAACTAGGAAAATATTCATAATGACTCAATAGAATATTATGAAGTTGAAATATTCATATAAGAAAGGATATGGATTGATAAGCATTAAATATGACTACATCATCATAACCAACAGTTTAAAACCACCAAGGCCTTGACAAGTAACCTCTATCTCTCCACTAGATCATAGCACAATGTTAGGAGGCATAAATTTTGACATGATTGCCTTGCAAGGCACATACCCCACTTGGGTGTTCACCAAAGTATGTCCTCACAAGATCATTTCCTAATTTATTTTCACAGTACTTGACACCAAGAGCATTCTCATCTTAGATAAGTGTACTTCACTTACGACTATTAGTCCTGGTCACAATGCATATATTTAAAACATGTCGGTCCCTGATGCATATCCAATCCACCATTCTCCATACTAGTGTTCATGCACCAGGCTTATGACTATTAGTCCTAGAAATATTTTTTGACACATGAATAACATGGTGCTGACCCTCACTCCCTCTCAACTAGCGAGGAGATGTCCACAAGTCTATTCTTGTGTCAGTTGTACTCACACTTCCCTTATGTCAACTACTTATTCTTCCATGGAGATTTTTTGTAGCACCTCAACTCCTATCTACATCATACTCTCAAATCATAAAGTGATTCAACCTTCCTGGTTCTTTGGAAATACTCATGTAGCCTTGATCAATTGAATCGAACTTGTAATTTTGAACATACTATGGATCCATATTTCTTCACAACTGATTATGTAAGCCTTAAAATATTATTCCTTCATATTACAAGAAAATTATGCTTCATCTTCTTCTGAGAAGTCATACAAGTTCCCAACTATTAATAGTATCTTATAAACATCAATACTATTAACTCAATTTTTGTGTCTTTGAATCGAATCCAATTAGATATCGGTACATGATAGAAATATTCAACTTCTTTCTCAAGGATATTTCCATAGATATGTCAACTATTATTTTTATCACAAGTTTTTTTCCAAACTTCAAGTAGTATTGTATCCATCCAAGATCTTACAACTCCCTCTTTCTAACTATGGTAAGTGAAATTTTCTTTCATGCTGCCATCTACTTGACTCCTTTGATGCATAATTTAAACTAATTTCTCCTTCTTCAATTACTTCTATTAGGATTAAAATAAGTCTGCGCGCTCTTCTACGTTCTTCCAATTTATCCATCTACTAGTAAAGTTTAGATAGTTCAAGTCTTGACCTGCAAAATTTATTAGAAGACAATGAAAGTACAAAAAAGAAAAGTGCAAATAAAATATCAGTAGTAGTAATGAAGGAGATGTAGAGTACTTATATTTTGAGGAAGGTCAACTCCCTCTTAATACTGAACCTTTTCACCAATCTTGTTCACCAACATGATGTCATTTCTGTCATTCTTAAGAGATAGGAGTTATTCTTACAACGAAAGAAATTAGGTAGGGTTTGTTGAAAATTGGCAGCTCATGGATGAATTTTAAAAAATAGAAACTCTAAAAATAGAATTTATAAAAATATAAAATCTAAAAATAAAAAATCTAAAAATAGTAAGTCTAAAACTATAAATTCTCAAGATAGTAAATCACCTTGCACTAGTTGGTAATCAAGTATTGTTGATTTTTTTTCAATTATGGTTCATGCTCACTCATTGGCCGCTACATCTATGGGTAATAATCTGGGAAGATCCATCTGAAGGGATCTAGCCATCAGTGTATCTAGTTGGGCCAAACACCAATGGCATCGAAGAGATTTGACCTCATGCCATTCCAATTGGTAATCAAGTATTGTTGAAGAAAAATCACTTATTATCATTAATCAATCCAAATAGTTCAATATTGACTAAGTATTTTATCATAAATATTATTATTATTATCCTCTTTATGATATTATTATTATTATGAAAAATAAATTCAAGTCACTTAATGATGGCTCTCAATAATTTTCTCTTACACTCTCATTATTGGCATGGAATATTCCTCTTACACTCTCACTAATGCTCTTACACTAAATAAAAGCATGTCATAAAAGATTCCTCTTATGCATTCCTTAATGAATATGTTACACTATCTCTTAAAAAGGTAAGTTACAAAGGCATGTGTACCTCCTTAATGTCATGAGTTACATTTTCTAAATGGCCATATGTCACTCTCCCTCTTGGCATGTGAATTAGTACTCCTTTATTAGTGCCTCGTTATTTCTCCCCTCACTAATTGTGCATTGTGAAAGAAGAATTTGAACTTGAGAGAGAGTTGAAGAAGATTTTCAGAGAGAGACATGGAGAGTAAGAGCAGAACCAAGATTGATTCAATGCTTCAGTGTTTCAATGTTGATTCAGTTTAGGTGAAGGTTGATTCAATCTCTACATCTGTTGCTGCTACTAGTGATATATATGCTACAACTTATTTAGATTTGGTTTAACTTACTAACTCTCTTTATCTCTCATTGTACTTTGTGTCTCTATTCAAAAATTGATTTCCTATAGAAGAAGAATCTGTTTGGGGTTTCTCCTTGTTGTATTTTCCCTGGTAATTAGATCTAAATTGTCTATCTCATTTTATTATTGGTTGTCTTCTATTGTGCATTTGATTTATGTTCTATCTATAATTTTTTATCCAATATTTTAACACAAATAAGTTTTGTAATAAGTGATTTTTATAGAATATAAGATCATAATTTAAGCATAGTTTCATTACTAGGGTTTTCTAAATCAAATATTTGCTAAGGTTTAAAAACCCTAATTTATTCAATGTAGAAAGTCTTCAAGACCTTCAATTCCTTAAAAGTTGCAAGTGATACAAGCATAATAATGGGTTAGCTGTGAACCCTAGAAATTTCATTGAAATTTTTTCTATATGTGATTTGGAAATCATTTCATTCCTTGATTTTAGAAACCTAGTCTTTATATGCAAGTAAATACTTCTAATGTTAACATATAAATGATCTATAAAACATACCCTTTTTATAATTCACCACAATGTTTCAAGAGAGAATTAGATCATTAACTTAGCATTATATGCACTATAGTTGACATGAACGTAAGAAAATACACGTTCCTATTTTATCCTTACATGTCCACCCTTGTATTTTATCTATCACAGGGATTCAGTCTAGATATTACTTAACTTTATATCATCTTCCTTCACCAGAGGTATGTTCCTTCACCTTCCTTATATGACCCATATCGAATGAGTGTACTGGAGCTAACTAAATTAAAAATGCAATTGCAAGAGTTGTTGGACAAAAGGGTGGTTGCATATGAATCAACAAAATTAAAAAAATCATGAACAACGATATTCAATCTATGATTTAGAGCTGACAGATTTAGTGCATGCACTCCGAGTATGGAGGCACTACTTGCTAGGAAAAATGTTTGTGTTAAAAACTGGACACTGCAGCTTGACCAGCTACTTTAAGTAAGCTCATCAAAACTCTCGACAGGCAAGGTGGAATGCATTATTAAGTGAGTTTTATATGGATATCCAGCATGTAAAAGGTAAAGAAAACTGTGTGGCGGATGCCTTGAGCATAAAACTGTATTGTGTTTATGAAATTTTCTATAACAAAATTGAATGCAAATTTTTGGATCAAATAAAAGGGGAAGTTGGGAAGTATCCTGAATACCAGTTTTTATGGAATCAATTGGAGGAAGCTAGAAGGAAAGAAAAACCTCTTGACTATGGAGTTAGAAAAGGTCAATTGTTAACCTTTAAGGAGAAGATATATATTCCAAATAGAACAGGCTTTAAGGAGCTAATCATGAATGAATATCACCACAGTAATTACTTAGGACACCCAGGATACCAAAAAATGATAACAACAATTAGAAAGGTCTACTTCTGGCCTGGTATTGAAAGAAATATTGCATAATATTTGAACAAATGCTTGGAGTGTCAACAAGTTAGGGTGGAGCATCAACATCCAGTCAGATTGTTGCAGCCTATCCCAGTACCTGTGTGGAAATGGGAAGTTATATCCCTACAATTTATTACTAGTTTACCAAGATCAAAAAAACACAATGAATCTGTTATGGTGGTGGTTGATAGGTTGAGCAAGGAAAAACCTTTCATACCTGTACAATATACCTATAAAACTGTGCAAATAGCAGATATATTTATGAGAGAGATTTTTAGACTGTGTGGCATTCCAAATACTGTCATATCAGATGGGGATGTGAAGTTTACTTCAGCATTCTAGAAAACCTTATTTACAGGTTTAGGAACACAAATAAATTTCAACACCACTTATCATCCTCAAACAGATGGACAAACTGAGTGGGTAAACCAAATGTTGGAGGATATGTTGTGCATGTACATGATGCAGTAGCCAATGAAATGGGAAGAATAATTTCACTTGGTAGAATTTTCCTATAACAATGGTTATCAGGTGTCTCTTAAGATGAGCCCTTTCGAAGCTTTGTATGGACGACAATGTCGTACTCCCATCAATTGGAGCAGCCCCAAAACCAAGTTGATGCTTGGACCCGAGATGTTAGCAGGGATGGAATCAAAAGTAAGAAATATCAGACAAAATATGAGAGCAACCCAATATCGGTAGAAGGTGTATGCATATAAGAATAAGACTTATCGAGAATTTGAGGTGGGTGATCATGTGTATGAAAGGATTAAACCAAATAGGAGCACACTAAGGTGGGCCTCCTATGCCAAGTTGGCTCCCAGGTTCTGTGGACCCTTTCAGATATTGGAGAGGTTAGAACCTGTGGCATATCGATTGGCTTTACCCAACCATACTCGAGCTCACAATGTGTTCCATGTATCCTTACTAAAATGCTACATGCATGACCAAAAGCATGTAATCCATCGGCAAAGTATTCATGTAGGATAATGTTAAGCATCCTATCTTAAAATCGCTAAGTTTTATGAGAATTTAATTTAGATTTTTGCTAAATGCAGGTCAAACAAGACGACTAATTTCTGGTCGAACCTTAGTGTATACTCGATCGAAGAGGAATCATGCTCCAAAGGCGAGCCAGCAGCCAGGTTAAAGTGCAGTGGAAGCACTTCAACTTGAATGAGGCTACCTGGGAAGATGAAGGATTTGTCTGTTAGGCTTACCCATAGTTATTTGTTGAGCCAAGGTGAAACATCGAGGACGATTTTTCTTTAAGGAGGGGAAGTTGTGACAACTGGTTTAAATGTTAACTAGTCGTTATGTTATTTAATTTTAAGTGACGAAACATTTATATTCTTGAGAAAAAGGATTATTCGATAAACAAAAATAAATTATGTTTTGCTGAAATAAAATTTATTAATGGAATAGTGGTTCCATAAAATTTAAAAAGACTGATGGTAAAAGTATTCCAGGAACTGAGAGTGGTTGAACAGAAAATAGTTGAGGATGGTTACCTTTCCTCTGGGGATAAAAAGTGCATCCTAGTGAGGAAGAGGGGTTATGTTCTGAGACTGAGCAGGGAGAGAGTGGAGTATTCCTAAGCTAGTAGTGACCAGTGGAAAGCACTCAACATTCCATATTCCTAGAAAAGAATAAGTATTGGGAAAAGGGCCTTCAGGTCTCTTCTAGGAATTTCCGTCAACCTACTAGAATCATTATAGAGCATGGGGGGATATGAGGACGTAATTTCCTTTCTCATGGGAGGGCGGAAAACATCAACAAGTCTAGAAAATAGATAAGTACCCATTTACTGGAAAACTAGGTACTGGTTATGTTGTGTAGCTATTTGTAAATTCTTGTTACAGTCTGGGATATTTAATTATGAAATGTATATTTCTCCAGATTGGAAGTGTAGAAATGTGTTATATCTGTGTTTTCTTTAAATGAACAGCATAATTCAGATAAAACGATAAGTATTTAGATTTATGCAAGTTCTGGATTGTTTTCTAAACAAGAAAAGAATTTTTGTTTACTCTAAACAGATGGAATTAATCAGAACTATTACTATAAGCATGTTAACACAAGAAACCATTAACTTAGATTTTTAGGGTCAAAACTCCAATCCCCGAGTTGATCATTAACTGTAATCTATGATATACACAGACATAATGGTCCAGACATATCATTAAATTGAAAGAAATAAATTTTTTACCAACACCAGTTAAATGGTGTAAAGCTAACTGTAAATAGTAAAATAAATGAAGGAAAAGAAACTTCAGAGATTGAAGGCATAGTAAACCCCAGAACCGAAAAATATCAATGTAAAACAAGATTTACAACGACAATGAATAAATGATCCAAGCAAGAAAGAAACCAAGATTCTACAGGAACCAAGATTATCTAACTCTAACAATATTCAAGTCTCGAAAACGTAAATTATACATATATAAGGAAAATTAAAAACATTTTCGCTATTTTTGAATATATGCAAAAGAGAGAGAATTATTTCATCAATAAAGAACTAACAGTATTTTCGTGAACAGAGGATACCTGGAGCAATAATGCATAGGTAAAAAAGTAAAGTATTCCATAGCATTCGAGATAGAATGTAAACTAAAAATTCGCTAAGTTTGGAGAGTATAGTTCGAGACAGAGCTAAAAATTTTGATGATAGTCACAATCAGGGAGAAGCCCTCATATTGCAAAAATAGAAATTTAACATGACGACATGCAACCTTGAAACTCGAATCCAAAAATTGCAATGCCAGAAGCATCTTCGAGGCCAGAAAAAATGCCCTCTACTAACAAGACCTATAAACCTTACAACTAAGATGGGGTACCTGAAGGGCAAGAGAAGAGTCAAGGAACCACCCTTCTGGATCAAGAATTGGAAAGGAATTAACCTCAAAGGACGAGCCAGGTTGTTACTTGCACAAGGGAGAAAGAACCAGAGAAAACATTAGCAAGAGATCATGTTGACAAGCTAGTCAATAGAGAATAGATAAAAAGAAAGGTGGAAGCATAAACCTATTACCTCAGTACAAGAATTCTTTTATAGGTTCAAAGGGAGAAACTCTGTGAAATAGCCATTGAAAGGAGTCAACCATCGTAACTGGAGGAAAGTGTATATTTATGTAGGAAGAAAACATAACTTTAACTCTTCTCAGCTCACCTGTTGTTTCGATGAAGGAGCTCGCAGGAGAATCGGACTTTGTGTAACCTCAGAACGAAAATAGGCATGTCGAAATAAAACAATGACGCCATGTTAAAACCTCACATCAATGTAGAAAACCAAACAAAAACTCACTTGCGGAAATAAAATCCTGTAAGGTATGTATAACCATAAATGTGACCTCATTTTGGAACAGAATAAGCTTTAAGCAGTAGGGTAATGTGTTATCTATCGAAATCGTGCTTGGAGAAGTAAAGCGCAGCCGAGTAGAGCCAAGGTAAGAGAGTCTGTAGTGATAGGCCAAACAGTTGCAGAGCAAAGCGGCCAGGATCGGCAGCAATGGATGGAAGACGGTTAGGGTTTGGGGAGGTCAATACTCTAAACTGGTACCCCACCAACCTCCACCGTCGATCCAATCCTTGTAATCCGATGATGTTAACCCTTACAGTTGTCAACCGAATGTGATGGGTGTACAGTGCCATTAATTTTATGAGTTAAGACCCCAAATCACCAAGAAACCTTACACTATAAAATCCTTCCCAATCAAGATTGATATAATATTAACCGTATGTAATTTCCGTCCCGCTACAATTATATAAGCCATAAGTATTTCGTCCTGTCACAATATTAACATGGATCTTTTGTACTTCGAAAATTAAATGTGAAATGCTATCGAGGATTGGATATGCTGCCAAGTATCATGCATACGATGCAGGTTGATACCTTGGAGCTTGTGTTCAATTCACCCACAATTTTTAATTTTTTATGTCCATGAAAAAATAAGGATTAGGAGCTCGAAATAGATGCAGTAATATAAATTTGATAATTGCATTAGTCAAGCCTTGTTAAAGTGAAAATTAATTATTATCTTTTATGGTTGATTATGGTATATGTTACATGGTAGATCTAGAGAATCAGTCTAGGTTGGTTTAATTATTAATTACTAGCCTAAATCCATCTTAAATCTAGATCACTAAGTGTGTAGATAGATCAAATCTCTTTTCACTCTAAAAGAGATTTGTACTTCAAAAAATCTAATATCTATTGTTAGATCCAAATTTAAAATGAAACTTTTATTTTTAAATTGAAAATATTCATTGATATAAACTTATATATTATTTTATTAATTTTAATAAAATTATTTTAGATTAAAATATCTTTATAAATTGATTGAATTTGGGCAACTAGTCGTTGTGTTTGATCATATTTCTGAGGCAAAGGTTCTCGATCTTAATTTCAAGGGTCCAAAAACACTAGCCAAGTGACTTTAAGTTGGTTTTGATTTTAGTTGGCATTGGAATTGGTGGCCATAACGGGAGTTGAATTACCAACCTTTTTCAAATTCAAGGAGACTGTTAGTTGTTGGTTTTGATTTTAGTTGGCATTGGAATTGGTCCCCGTAACCGGAGTTGAATTACCAACCTTTTCAAAATTCAGGGAGGCTGTTAGTTGGTTTTGATTTTAGTTGGCATTGGAATTGGTCGCCGTAACCGGTGTTGAATTACCAACCTTTTCCAAATTCAGGGAGAATGTTAGTTCTAACAAGTGATGGAGTTTGTTCTCCACATCTTAAAACAACCCTAGTTAAAGAGGAATGTTGTTGTGATGGAGTTTGTTCTCCCCATCTTACAACAGCTCTAGTTAAAGAGGAATGTTGTTACCTTCACGTAAACTATGGATTCTTTTAATATTTATTTTATAAAAGGAATATATAAAATATATATTTTTTATTTTATATTTAGGTTTACCGATAAATATTATTTTATAATTAAAATATCTTAATAAATTTATAAAAAATAATTTTTTAATTTAATTTAATTAATTTATTTTTTAATTGTGATTTTAATTTAATAAAATATTTTTGGAATAGATATTGTTATTTATGATTTTTTTATTATATAATGTTATTTTTGAAGTTTTGATCACTTATCAATTATGATATTTTGAGTTAATCTTATTTCAAAATATTTAAGGACTTGGCATTCATCCATCCTATGTTGAAGAGTGCTTATTGGCTCAATAATTATAAATATAATTATTAATTTTATTTATTTATTTTTAACTTTTATGTAATTTCATTAGATCAAAATGTTTTAATTAATAATTATAATTAATAAATTTATTTTATTATTTTATTTTTATTTAATTTGATTAAATAAAATGTTTAGGAAAAAACAACCTATTTTCTATATTAAGTTGGAGAGAATCTCTCAACACAAAAATTATATATATTATAAAAATTTATATCCACACCATTTAAAATATATTTTTCCATCTTTTTAATAAGCTAGTTTAATAAAATTCTATGGATACCATTGTTAAATTATTACTAAAATGGTGATTATTTGTAAATTGGCTAAAATTTGTATAAACAAACAATAGGGAAGTGGCTTGGGAATGTTGGTAACCCAGTATTAAATGCTCACTAAAATTTACTTATAAAACACATATAACTATAAATATCTTGCATAGATGATTTTCAACTTTGGCATAACTAGGCTGAGTGACGTAAAATTTGTGTACGACTCGAATGTTGGAAATTAATCTCAATCACCACAGTAAATGAACTGGCAGCATCCATACAGTGTAGAGAAGGACAAGTTGTGAGCAAAGGACAATTACCGATTCTGCAACAGATTAAATAAATCAAAGTCAAGTAGAAGTTAATACATGGTTATTAAATAAGCATGGGAAAATATTTAATCTGCAAGTTATGTTCAGTAGTTCACGCAAGTTTAATGTCTAGTAAATGATGTCCTCCCATGCTTTGCATTAAATTTGGTCTGTCATGAATTAAATGTCTTAATATATATGTGTTTAGATTTTACATCTAAGGTTAGAGTGAGCAGATGTAAGTCTGAAAAACAAGTGGAGAAAATCGTGGAGTGAATTTTGGTGGGTGCTTGAAAATAGTTTTTACTGTGTTTTACTCCGCAACCCTAGTGAATGTAAATCCAAGTAAGAAGTCTTGTTTTACTTGTGAAAGAGCCGCAGTCTCCATATGTTAATGTATTTCATGTGTTGAAGTTTTAATATAAAGTTTGGTTCTCTATTGAAATGAGGATTCATATGATTTGATTTCCACAACTGTATGGTATGTATGGTATGGATTAAGTGAATTTCACAACTCTATGTAAACTTCGGTAAAAGTAATTTCCGCAACTCTATGTGAACTGCATGTGTTGAGGGAAAAGCATTATTACTCTGTGTCTTTTAATATTTCTATCATGGTATAAGAGCTAGTTTAAAAATCTCTAAAGTAATTTCGGCAACACTGTGTGAACTCGGTGTGTTGAGGGAAAAGAATTATTATCCTATGTCTTTTAATATTTCTATCATGGTATCCGAGCGGGTTTAAAAATATTAGTAAAAGATAGTGTTTTTACTGATGAGCTAAAAGGAGTTCTGAACTTTTTTGGTGGAACATATTCTCCACCAGTGAGAAAGTTTTCACACAGTAAGAGAAGTTTTACACAGTGAGAAAGTTGTTTACATAGTAAAAATGTCAGCAACAAGCACAAGCTTGACTAATCCAAAAATACCACATCTTAATGGAAAAAATTATGATTATTGGGCCATTACAATGAGAGCCCTGTTTGCTTCACAAGATATATGGGAGCTAGTGAAACAAGGTTTCCAAGAACCAGCAGATGTAGCAGCATTGGTTGTTTTGGCAGCAACATAAATAGTTGTGTTGAGAGATAACAAGAAGAATGACAGCAAATCCCTTTTCTACATTTTTCAAGAAGTGCATGAGAGTATATTCCGAAGGATTGCAACAGCAACAAGGTCTAAGGAGGCATGGGATATTCTCAAGACAACCTATCAAGGCATGGAGAAGGTGAAGACGACAAAACTACAAATGTTGAGGAGAGACTTTGAAACTCTCTGTATGAAAGAGTCTGATAACATAGACTTATTATTCACAAATATGATTGGGTTGGATACCCAGATAAGGTCTCATGGAGAGATAGTTGAGGAAAGAAGAATAGTGGAGATAATATTTAGAATTATACCCTCAAGATTTGATGGCATAGTAGTGGCAATAGAAGAGACAAAGGATCTCTCAATATTTTTAGTGGATGAGAAAGCACAGGTGGAAGGGGCAGCAATTAGAATCAAAGTGAAGGCTCAAGCCAACACCAAGAACAAGAACAAAGGTATGACAAATCTCAAGTCCAATGTCATTATTGTAAAAAGTATGGACACTATGGTAATGAATGTAGAAAGAAACAAAATGACATGAATAATAGGCAAAATGAAAATTTTGCAAAATAAGATAAGAACCAGAGTAATGTGCTTCTAACATGTAATGTAGCACAAGAAAAACAAGATGATGTATTTTTTTTAGACTTAGGTTGTAGTAACCACATGACTGGAAACATAGCAATGTTTTCCAATCTTGATGAGAATGTGAAGTCTGAAGTGACAACAGGGAATAATAGAAAAGTCTTTGTCATGGGAAAAGGAAGAGTGTCAATATTGACAAGGAAGGGAGAAAATAAATTTGTGCTAGATGTATATTATGTACCTAGCCTGAAATGTAACCTTCTAAGCATTGGACAGCTCATGAACAAGGGATACAATGTATTTTTTAAAAATGATGTGTGTACTATCATGGATATACCTCCAAGTAAAAGAGTCAATGTGAAGTGCATATGAAAAATAATGGTATGTTTCCTCTCAATCTTAGAATAGACTTGAAGGAAGGAGGTGTGGTAGCAGTAGTCACAGAAGAGGTCTTTCAAGAAGAAGTGAAAGACGAAAACTAGTTATGGAATTTGAGATTTGGACATCTCAATTTTGGAGGGTTGAACCTCTTGCATAGAAAAGGCATGGTAAATGGATTACCACTCATAGAAAAAATAGACAGCCTATGTGAAGGATGCACCTTGGGAAAACAACATAGAAAATCATTCCCAGCAGGGAAGAGTATAAGGGAAAAAACACCTTTAGAGATTGTCCACTCAGATTTGTGTGGACCAATGCAAACGCCATCTTTAGCTGGTGACCATTATCTTTTGACATTCATAGATGACTACACATGGAAGACATGGGTCTATTTTCTAAAACAGAAAAGTGAAGTGTTTGAACAGTTTTGTCACTACAAAGCTATTGTTGAGAAGAAGAGCGGGAAGTACATCAAAGTGTTGAGAACTAACAAAGGTGGAGAATATATCTCTAAAGTTTTCCTACGTTTCTGTAGGAAGAATGGCATACGCAAGCAGTTTACCACAAGGTACACACCACAGCAAAACGATGTTGTAGAAAGGAAGAATAGGACCATCATGGACATGGTCAGAAGTATGTTGAAGGAAAAATATTTGCCAAATGAGTATTGGGCTGAAGCTGTCAATTGTGCAGCATATATTTTCAATAGATGCCCAACCAAAGATGTTATGAACAGAGTTCCAGAAGAAGCATGGAGTGGAACAAAGCATTTTGTCACTTATATGAAAGTATTTGGATGCGTGGCATATGCACATGTCCGAGATCAACTAAGTAAGAAATCAGACAGAAAGGGGGAGAAGTGTATCTTTGTTGGATACAGTGATGAGTCCAAGGCATATAAACTCTATAATACATCCACTAAGAATGTTATAATCAACATAGATGTGAAATTTATTGAAGAAGAAGCTTGGGATGGAAGCTTAGAGAAGACAGTGAATGTGAAGAAATGTGTGTCTCATGAAGAGCAAGAGGAATACACAACAACAAATAATTCCTCCACGACAGCTCCTCCACCACCTACAAAAGCACAGTAGAGCACACCACAAGCTGGAAACAAAATAGCCTTAAGAAATCAAGGAAGTTCTTCTCCAAGCACACCATAGGGATCGAAAACTCCCTCGAGTTCAAGTGGAACTCAAAGCACACCAAGAAGACCAAAATTCAGAAATATAAGTGAAATATATTAGCAAGATGAAGCTGATAGCAACACTTGTCTAAATTATTTATTTGCATTATTTTTTCATGTAGATGACCCAATCCATTTTGAAGATGCAGTTAAGGAAGAGAAATGGGTTGCGGCAGTGAATGAAGAGATAGGAGCAATATAAAAGAATGACACATGGGATTTAGTGGACCTTCTGCAAGGCAAAGAAGTCATTGGAGTGAAGTGGGTCTATAAGACCAAGAGCAATGCTGAAGGCAAGATTGAAAGGCATAAAGCAAGGCTTTTTGTCAAAGGTTACAAGCAACAACATGGAAGAGACTATGCGGAAACATTTGTGCCAGTCACGACGATGGAGACAGTGTGTACAATGTTTTCAATTGCAGCTCAACAGAAATCAAAATTCTATCAGATGGATGTAAAGTCAGCATTCTTGAATGGAGTGTTGAAAGAGGAGGTGTATGTTGCACAACCTCCTGGCTATGAAATAGAAGTCCAAGAACACAAGGTGTGTAGGTTGCGGAAAGCTCTCTATGGGCTGAAACAAGCATCGTGTGCATGGTACAATAGAATAGATGCTTACTTGATGGACAATGGATTCAAAAAATGTGACAGTGAACCTACTCTATACATCAAACAAAGTGACGGTAAGATACTTATTGTTCTTTTGTATGTAGATGATTTTATTTTTACAGGCAGTGATGATTTTCTCATCGCTGATTTCAAAACAATCATGAAAAATGAGGTTGAAATGACTGACTTGGGGTTGTTAAGATATTTTTTGGGCATAGAGGTAAAGCAAATAGAAAATGGAATTTCTATTTCTCAAGTAAGGTATGTAGCAGAAATTTTGGAGAGGTTTAATATGCAGAACAACAAGCCATCACCAACTCCAACTATCACGGGGTTGAAGTTGAGCAAGGAAGATTGCAGCAGCAATGTCAATTCAACATTATAAAAGAGAATGGTGGGTAGCCTAATGTATTTGAACGCAACTAGGCCTGATATAATGCATGTAGTGAGTTTGGTGTTGAGGTTCATGGAGACACCTAAGGAGACACATTGGCAAGCAGCGAAAATAATTTTAAAGTATGTCAATGGGACAAACGAGTATGGTGTTTTGTACTCCAAAACTAATGATTTTAGGCTGGTTGGTTACACGGACAGTGATTGGGTAGGAAGTGTTGATGACAGAAAGAGCACGTCAGGATATGTTTTTCATTTGGGTTCGGGAGCCATTTCATGGGCTTCCAAGAAGCAGCCGATAGTGTCATTGTCAATAACAAAAGTTGAGTATGTCTTCGCAACAGCAGCAGTGTGTCAAGCAGTTTGGATGAGAAGGATGTTGCGAGATTTATGTCATGAACAAGATGGAGCAAGCACTATTTATTGTGATAACAATTCAACAATTGCACTATCAAAAAATTCTGTCTTTCACAAAACGACAAAGCATATTGATGCCAAATATCATTTCATAAGAGAATTGGTTAATAGCAGTGACATTGTGTTGCAACATTGCAGGTTAAAAGAACAATTTGCAGACATCTTCACAAAGTCATTGGCACGTGAAAAAATTGTTTATCTTAGAGATTGTTTGGGAATGGTCAATGGCGGCAGTTGCGATTAAGAGGGACTGTTGGAAATTAATCTCAACCACCGCAATAAATGAACTGACAACAACCATACCTCAGTTAATGTTTTTCAAGTTACGGATTGTGTGTGCAGAGAAGGACAAGTTCTGAGCAAAGAATAATTACCCATTCCGCCAAAGATTAAATATATCAAAGTCAAATAGACGTTAATACATGGTTATTAAATGAGCATGGGAAAATATTTAATCCTCAAGTTACTTTTAGTTCACACAAGTTCTGTAATGTCTAGTAAATCATGTCCGCAGATGTAAGTCTGAAAGACAAGTGGAGAAAATTATGGAGTAAGGAGCGGCATCGTCCATATGTTAACGTATTTATGTGTTGAAGTTTTAATATAAAGTTTGGTTAGTTGTGATATACTTCTAGAAAAATAATTGATAATATTTGCTCCTATTTTAATCTTTGCAACTCTGTGTGAACTCCGCCCGTTGAGAGAAAAGCATTATTCCCCTGTGCCTTTTAATATTTCTATCATGGAATGATCTCTCTTCCCCAAACTTCTTGTGGAAGACCAAATGTAGAGTCGGTTACAATCAGCTGGAATGATCTGCTTTATAGAAATTTGTTGAGGGTGATCAAATATTTTTTACATGCTATTGAATCAAACAATTTCACTAAGATCAATTAGAATGATACAAATAACATTATTATATTTAATATCATTTTTTAGATTCAATTAGATTAAGTAAATCATTCATCTATATTATTTTATTACAATATCACACATAACTAACGGTTATGCAGCCAAGCCCTAGGTTTCTCTACACCATCCAGCTTTCTCTACACCATCCCTCCGCCCTCCATAATCCAAAGAGAACTTTGTGAATTTTTAAAATCATGGAGGAATTTGTGAATTTGTGAAATCATGGTTAAATTCTCAGTCACAGCCTCCGTGCCCCTGTACTTCACACTGTTAGGGTCTACCACGTCCCGGAAGGAAAAATTCACCGCGTAGCTATTCTGTTTGTGGAATCCAGTTTGGCTTTATGTATATATCGTCCAGTAACAAATCATGTGATTTCAAATATATTTATATCGTTGATGTATACAGTGAATCAATTTATAATGGCAGCAGATTCTGCAAACATTGAGAAAACATAAATTTCAACCATAAAAATATCCAGTAAAAAGAAACGATTTGATTTTGATTGGATTTGAATTTTGTATGTATATTGTTACAGTCATATATGTGCGCGTAAAACGAATGGTATCTCTATGAGGAGGTCTTGACGACTCAGGAGAGAATGTGAGGGACGTACTCCTCTCCCAAATTGTAAAAATGTCAATTTGGTGGATAAATAGGCAGGAGGCCATGGGAGACATCGTGTCTGCAACGCACTCATGAGTATTGGACGCATGTCGTATCCTATGTTTTGTGCCTGCATTGATCTGATCATGATAAGAGAGTACTGAGATAGTTCAGCAGTGCCACCCTGCTAGAGATAAGAAATCTGAAGAGCTCATTAATTCTTTGGTCGATGTAGGTTTGAGCGCTGTCCAACTCTGTGATCGACATGCTGACCTCATGGATGGAGTCATGGAGTTCATCCTGTATGTCAGAAACCGACCTGAACGGCTTGTCCATGATGTATTTGTCGAGTAGATTGTTGAGGTTTCCAAATGTAACATCCGCCCTGTTCAACTCATGCAAAAGGAACTTGAATGATGATGATCTCTTTCTATGTATCTCCATAGCTTCCTTGATCATGTGTTGCATCATGTATGTCATACTGTTGAGGTCGATGAGAGGAGGAAGAGGGCTACGACTGATTCTATTCCTCTTCTTAAGAAGGCCTGTGCCTGGCATGAAGGACCGGCATGGTGCGTTGAAGGAAAAAACAGTCACAAGTGCAGTGCACGCAAAGATGGTGATGGCCTTCGCTTTCTTGATGACTTCTTCAACTCCTGATCCGCCAGTTGATGTTGTCATTTCTGTCGTTGAGGGAAGGTTATCGGCCATTCGCTTCAACGTAGACATGCATTTAGCTAACTTGGATTCCATGTCCTTGTTCTTCCTTAACTCATCCATGCAATTGGCAAGGGAGTTTTTGGCTTTCACCACATGATTATTCATCATGTCTCCGTGGGTTAATGGACTGGGCATCTGGGTGTCGGCGTGAAGTAAGCCATGGAGGGCTATCTGCACTGACATGTTGTGCTTCTTTATTTGTGACATGCTCTCTCTCAACACATTGCACACATCAAGCAGATTGACCAGCTCCTCCATATGTTGGCTTAACAATTTGCCGTCATTATTATTATCCATTTGTACATGCTGGTACAAATACTTCACATTGCAATATATAAACTGCACCACGTCCAGCGCTTGTCCAAGCCAAGCTGCAGAAAAATTGTATAACTCCGGCTTTTGTTGTTGCTGCTGCATGAGTAACTCCACCTTATAACGAAGTTCGTGCTGAAAATCAGCGAGTATCGGATGCGCTATGGAGGCCGGCATGCTCCTTGACCTCTTACGTTTGCCGTGACCACGAACAGCAGCAGGCATCAATAAGTGAAGAGCCGCTCCAAGAGAAACGATGGCAGAACTCATGATTGCGATCAATGATCAATCACTTAATTTTCTGTCTCTCACAATTATACGACTGCATTTGCAGTTTGTTCCCTCTCAGAACAGGTAAGGAGTATATTAATACAACTCAACGAACTGCACACATCCAGATCAGAGAGCACGAGGATAGATACCAAAGCAGGGTCGACAGAAAGAATAGCGGAGAGGAAAGGTGATCACACTAATTTAATTTACGCCATCCGTGGCCGTTCCTTGTCTATGGATCGTGTCTCCCCGCCCGGCAACATTCAAAGCCAAGCCAATCAAAGAGTGCCATTTTATATATAAATTCAATAACTCAGTCTGTTGCTTCTACCGACATGAAGCATGTAATAAGATTAGAGTCAGATTTAACCAGCACTGTAACTTGTCTCTGCACGTGCAAATAGAGGGCACGGCAGGTAATTCACATTGTTTCAACTTATAAAAGTGATAAGGTGCCTGTTTTCGAGGGGCGGCAATCCCATTTATATATGATATTTTCACTGAATAATGACGTATTCTAAAAAAATTTACAGAATAATTTAGAAATTTTGGTAAGATTTTTAAAAATTTAGGCTATAGTTGTTAAATTTATTTTGGGTATTTTAAGAGTTTTTATGGTGTTGACTCTATTTCCTTTATCTTGTGAAAAAAAGACTCCATTTCCACCATCAAAAATGCAATTCATATACTCTAACTACCTAATTTTTTGATTTTTTTTAAATCAAATTCCACCGAATAAAGTTGGCTGTAACAATGGATGGTTGGCCACTGCAAATGGTATCCAAAAATACTCGGGCAGAAGCCAAATGAAGTAGGACATCTCTTATTGTCGGTCACGCCCGTAAAGAGTGGATAAGATGAGCAGGGAACAAGATTACTCCATAGCGCTCGCTCGATGACATTCATAGCGTTATGACGATGCAATGGTTATATTTGGATGTCGGGTGTATTGTTCTATGGGTAACGAGCCGCATTTTTTAAAAAGCGCGGAAGATTTCTGCACGATTTATATTTTATATAAAAATTATTTGTGAGCGTCCAAATATTTTGGAGTTGATATGTCTTATTATATTATTAGTGCCCTGTAGAAACAAAGATGTTGATACTTTATAAAATGTTTATATTTAGGCGGTAAGACGTATTTATTTGAAAACAACTTTTCTAGCTGTCTGTTTGTCATAATCTATATCATTTGATCATTTGTTAAATGATTAAATCATGATTATCCATAGATTCAAATTGTGTCAGTTAACACCTGGAGGCAGTTGCGAGAGTTGGGAGGCAGTTGAGAGTTTCTTTATAATCATCATTCCCGCTCCTCGCAGCTTTTTCTTCGCGTAGAAAAGTGTACTATATCTCTAGAATTATGAGTTTTATCGTAAAGCTCTGGAATTATGAGTTTTATTGTAAAACTAGGTTCCTGCATTTGTTTTAGAGAATGAAGAGATGCTGCGGTACAACAAATTAGCATGCTGTTTTGTTTTGGTGTATGCGAGAACTATGAATTTTATTATAAAGCTAGGTTCTCTGTATTTTTTTTAGGGAATGAAGAGATGGGAAAACAGCTTTATATTATAATCTTTTAGAACTCTGTAAATGGAATTTTTTTTTAGCATTCATTGTCCAAAACCTTGCGCATTTCAATGTTTTGTTATAAGGTTTTAGAAGCACAATCTCACTTTGAATTTCCAAACAGTGTTTACAAGGAATGGATAAATTTACCTTACACTCCGTTCCAGTTTTGCAGACGGTCAATTTGGCTGCAGTTGAGAGATGCGTTAATGTGCCGTTGAAAGATGCCTTAATGTCCCGTTGAGAAACGCTACGCTGGCCTTCCACTGCACACACGTTCATTTGGAATTTTAGCTGCAGAGACCGTCAAAAAAATGAAAAGGCTCTGGCCATTTAAATATTGGAATCTCTGTTATCGTACAGTCAGCAAATTCCAGCACTAACTCGCCTGTATAAGAAATAAAAATAATGTATAAAATTGAAGCTATCTTGTTGCATTCGTTCTATGAAATTTCCAAGAAAGTTAGAAATTTACTTCTTGATAGCAGAGCAGTGCTTCGATGTGAGAGGCGTGGTAACTTATTGAACCATGGGTTAAAGAAGAATAGGCGAAAATTCCAGTTTGGTGAATTTGTCAAAAAAGAGGGCGTATTCGTAAGGAAAAAAGTCTAACAAAGTAATGGAGTGGAGCCAAATTGGTTTGGCTGCAACGAAAATGATCTAATTTTCTAAACAGTGCATCAGTGATCTGACTCTTTCGAATAATGTTGATGCTGGTCAAAATGAACGCACATAACCCCTATGGAATTAACCAGGAAAACTATAATGAAAATGTGAAAATTCATTTGGGAAATACAGGGAAAAGGAAAGAAACAGAACCTTCAAGATTGTTTACTCTGGCATCAGACTTTGAAACTTCAAAGTCAATGAATTGGGGTTTCAATTGATCACTAACCTAAATTAAGAGATTTGAGTTATTTGTATTTAAATTGCAAATTTAAAGAATATTTCAGAATCAGATTGTTGCGTTATTTGTTTAACTTTGGCGATGGCGGTGTAGATATTTATAAATACATGGAATAAGTAACTTGAGTTAAGCAAGGTTTAAATTTGGTCAAGGCTGTGTAGACCAAATTCACGAGTTCAATGCACTACCTCTACCGAGGTGATTATTGGACATGATGATATGTATTCCACCCAAACCAAAAAAGAAAAACCAAAAAAAACCATCACTTAAGTAAAAAATTTGATGTTTTAACATTTTTTATAATAATTTTATTTGTAGGTATGAATTTTTTATAGTAATTTTATTTGTAAGTTTGATGCTATGATAAGAGGATTAATGGTGAAATAAACTATGAAAAAATAAAATTGTTTTTAAAAAATATTTAGAGATCCTTATCACTCTGAAGCATAGCAGAAGGAAAAAATCTATTATAAGCCAATTGTGTATCCAAAGCCAATTATGTATCCAAAATATTCACAGGGATTAGGTTGTTTAAATAATTGATTTTATTTGGATAACCATGTGCACATTTTTCTAGGCATATTAACAAAGAAGTACCTTTACATATTAATTACCCCTATAAAAATAGAAATTGATATTTAAGAAAGGGGTTTGAGTAGTATTGAGGAGATTTTCAATGAACAAAGGGACCCCATGTTCAAGAGAGAGTTTGAATCAAGAAAAGGAATAAAAGCCACCTAATTTTTATGAAAGGATGGAAAATTCAAATGAATGGTGAAATTGAATGGCAAAGAAGAAATTATTAACAATTAAAAATAATTTTTCATGAGTATAATAACAATATCAAAGCCCATGAATTTGTGGTTCTTCCCATAGCCTTGAGTTTTTTTATAGATTCTATCAAAAATACATTGCTAGGTATACAATTCCATGTTGATCGTTACCCATTACATCGCCTCTTGTGGTAATATTTTTCTACAGATCTATCATTATGTTACCCTTTATTTGCAACCATTTCTCCAACTGTGTGCAGCTGTGAATTACCTATTTCTGTGGAATCCAAACCTAGGTGCTCTACAACACGTGTTAGCTTTTTCATTATGTCATGAGCATATTTTCTCCTTGTCTCTTCTCTAGTTGAAATTACATTACTACACCAATTTAGTTGTAATCTTATACACCATTTATCCCCTCTATGTCCAAGAATTTGTATGCATAAGGAAAATAATTTGGAAATGCCTAAGGAAAATATTTCGGAATCATGAACCATGTAAAATAGGAAAACAATTTGGAACTAAAAATAAAAATAATATCATTCCCTTGAGGGATTATAATTGTAACACCCTCTTCCCACATGTACCCAAGTAACTGTCCAACCAGGGTAAACATGCGACAAGAGGCTACTAATATGAGATTCAACCTCCTAGATGACCTTAAGGAAGTGAAACCAACATAAACAAGACAAGCGCACCTTACACAACATCAAAAACGTCTCTAGCAGGTAACCCAACCTCCCAAACCCCTGAACCTTAAGGGGCAACTGATTTTCTACCCTTTTGAACCTTAGTTGCAGGCATGCCAGGGAAAGGTAGCGGATGTAAGCCTATAGTCGTAGGCCTGCCAAGGCATATTTGAATTGAGGATCCTTCATTCCTTCATAACCAAACTTTCTACAAATTTCCAAATTGGGATCAATTTTGAACTTTCGGCCTTTTCTTACCTTCGTCTTTGAAACCTTCTTCCATTTGGAATTAACGACATCAACAAAAAGTTTACAAATTAAGTCCTTCTACCACTCACATCACAATTCAAACATTTTGGTATCACTCTCAAACATAGAAAAAGGAAAAAATCTATTATATTCCAATTATGTATCAAAAATACTCATAGGGATTAGATTGTTTAAATAATTGGTTTTATTTGGATAACCATGTGTGAATTGTTCTAGGCATACTAACAAAGAAGTACCTTTACATATGAATTACCCCTATAAAAATAGAAATTGACATTTAATAAAGGGGTTTGAGTAGTATTGAGGAGAGTTTCAATGAACAAAGGGAACCCATGTTCAAGAGAGAGTTTGAATCAAGAAAAGGAATAAAATCCACCTAAGTTGTACGAAAGGATCGACAATTCAAATTAATGGTGAAATTTAATGACAAAGAAGAAATTATTCACATCAAAATTAAACTCTCAAGAGTCCAATAACAATATAAAATCCATGAATTCGTGGTACTGCCCATAGCATTAAGTGTTGTATAGAGTCTATCACATATACATTGTTAGGTCTACAATTCTATGTCGATCGTTACCCATTACATCACCTCTTGTGGTAAGATTTTTATGTAGCTCTATCATTATGTTACCTCTATTTGTAACCATTTCTCCAACTATGTGTAGTTCTAAAATACCTATTTCTGCGGAATCCAACCCTAGGTGCTCTAAAACATGTGTCAAGTTTTTCATTATATCACGAGCATATTTTCTCCTTGTCTCTTCACATTAAGACAAATTTCACAACATGGAAATCCATTCCCGAACACAATATTTGTACAATAGTGCAGTTACATGCATGTAGTGCCATACCAAGGAATTTAAGAATTCTAATGGAATATTGCAAATCATTTTTCTTAAGCCTTTTGTGCCCAACAAGAAATGGATTTATGAGATTGAACAAGATATCTCGTCCCATGTAAAATTAGGCATATCAAAGTACACTGAGGCTGAGTGATGAGTTGACAGATTGCATTATTTTTCATGTAATAGAGGAAAAACACAAGATTATAGTAGTGCACATGGGGGGTATACAACATTGTAGTGAGTTTTGTACTGAGCTTTGTCTAAGTTTAAATTTCCAATAACATGAAATTACAGGGGAAATTGTATCGCACGTGAATTATTTCTATACCTATGAGAGCCAGTTTTGATAACTACATACTAAAGGTAGCAGATGTAAGCCTATAGTCGCAGGTCTGCTAAGGCATATTTGAATTGAGGATCCTTCATTCCTTCATAACCAAAATTTCTACAAATTTCCAAATTGGGATTAATTTTGAACTTTGGGCCTTTTCTTACATTCATCTTTGAAACCTCCTTCCATTTGGAATTAATGACATCGACACAAAGTTTACAAATTATATCCTTCTACCACTCACGTCACAATTCAAACATTTTGGTATCACTCTCAAACATAGCAAAAGGAAAAAATCTATTAGAAGCCAATTATGTATCAAAAATACTCATAGGGATTAGATTGTTTAAATAATTGGTTTTATTTGGATAACCATGTGTGCATTGTTCTAGGCATACTAGCAAAGAAGTACCTTTACATATGAATTACCCCTATAAAAATAGAAATTGACATTTAAGAAAGGGGTTTGAGTAGTATTGAGGAAGTTTCAATGAACAAAGGGACCCCATGTTCAAGGGAGAGTTTGAATCAAGAAAAGGAATAAAATCCACCGAAGTTGTACGAAAGGATGGACAATTCAAATTAATGGTGAAATTGAATGACAAAGAAGAAATTATTCACATCAAAATTAAATTCTCATGAGTCCAATAACAATATAAAATTCATGAATTTGTGGTACTGCCCATAGCCTTGAGTGTTGTATAGAGTCTATCACATATACATTTTTAGGTCTACAATTCTATGTCGATCTTTACCCATTACATCGCCTCTTGTGGTAAGATTTTTATGTAGCTCTATCATTATGTTACCTCTATTTGTAACCATTTCTCCAACTGTGTGCAGTTCTAAAATACCTATTTATGTGGAATCCAACCGTAGGTGCTCTAAAACATGTGTTAAGTTTGTCATTATATCATGAGAATATTTTCTCCTTGTCTCTTCACATTAAGACAAATTTCACGACATGGAAATCCATTCCCGAGCACAATATTTGTACAATAGTGTAGTTACATGCATGTAGTGCGATACCAAGGAATTTAAGAATTCTAATGGCATATTGCAGATCATTTTTCTTAAGCCTTGTGTGCCCAACAAGAAATGGATTTATGAGATTGAACAATATATCTCGTCCCATGTAAAATTAGGCATATCAAAGCACATTGAGGCTGAGTGATGAGCTGACAAACTGCATTATTTTTTGTGTAATAGAGGAAAAACACAAGATTATAGTAGTGCACATGTGGGGTATACAACATTGTAGTGAGTTGTGTACTGAGCTTTGTCTAAGTTTAAATTTCCAATAACATGATATTACAGGGGAAATTGTTTCGCACATGAATTATTTCTATACCTATGAGAGCAAGTTTTGATAACTACATACTAAAATTGGGGATCCCATAATTGCAAGTATTAACTGTGGAATTCATTCCCTTCATCCTTATCTTTGGCTGCAATTACATATTGAGCTTGGTTCTGAGAAAATGGTTAGGAATTTATAGGAGACAGTGGTGGAACAACATATGCATGTGGATGATCATCATACTCACTTCTGTTGTAGTTGCAACTTTTGAGGTTTTGCTCAACCTTTTAGGACTTGAGGAAGATACATTCTTGATCTCTCCAAAGTCATTTGATGACGAAAATGGCTCTGGAAGTGAAAAAACAGGGGGGAACTTTATTTTTGATGATTCTTCCATATTCATCATCCCAACAGTGTATGCTTTGTTCAACATATCAGGATTGATATACAGTCTAGTTAAGTCAATACTTCACGGAGAAATAATGACTGGTGAACTCTTGTGTGTGAGTTGGGTCCTGTTCAATCTATTCCCATTTGTCCGGGGATTATTTCGAAAAAAGGGAGAAGGTGGTCTCAGTGTCACAACGACTTTCTCAGCATATAGAATTGTTGAAACATGTTTAATTCTTTACAATCTTTATAATGTTTTCTCAAGTGTTTTCTACAGCAGATAGAAATGGAGGTCTTGGCTGCATAGATAATATATCTATGCATATTGTATTGTTTATGCATGTCACATTTTTTTACCTTCATGAAGTGGAAATGAAGGGGGCCTAAAGTAATTGAAGGTGGAACTCATGGTGTTTCCCTTCAACAAAACTTTTGAGAAAGTATTTTTATTAATTCTCCTGTAACAACCTTTTTGAGCAAGTACTTTTATTTATTCTCCTGTAACAAGATTGAGTAGTGCACACAATATAAACATTATGGCATATTTACAAACGATGGTTAGAGCCATTAATACTTGAGTTTGTCATGGCTGGTTTGTTAACTGACATGTTTTCTTGACTAAATTTTGTTAGTGAATGAGATTTGTAATGGTTGTTTTGTTAATTGAAATATTTTATTGACTAGTTGTTGTAAAGGATTGAGATTTGTCATAGCCACTAGTCTATTAATTGATATGTTTTATTGACTGAATGGGGTATTGGCAACATCTATGGCTAATATGCATTAAAAAGAAATTCTACATGAGACTTGGATTGATTAGCTCCTCATGTAAAGGAGTCTCCTCTTGTTTTATTTCTATATGTTGTGAACTTTATGTTTTCTGACATGATTATCGAGTGCCATGAGATGATGTCATACCTCTATGCATTGTAGTCCCTTCCCACGCTGTCAGATCATTCTGTATTAAAAGATGATTCTGTGACATTCTACATGAGTCTTGGATTACCAATACCATTTTAATCTCAATCTCAATTTGAACATATATCATTCTTACTTCTTCCCTCTGGCCAAGGGGCATCACTCTGTGCTTTCTATCAAAATCTAGAGTGTCAACATCCAATATATTTTAAACCTCGAGTGTCACTCACACTTCCTTTCTAATATGTTGATTGTGCATCTCAAGTTGGGTGGTATCTCAGTGCCAGTTTTTTGTATGCAAAAGAGCATAGTGATCTTGTTTTGTCTTGAAAGCAATATCAATCTTCTCTTCTATTGTAACGTCTTGTCTCAGGGTATGAGTATCATCTCTTGTCGAGTAGACATCAAATTGTGAATCTCACAAAGTTGATAGGGATTGATATGGTGTAAAGTTGTATGAAAATTTATGCACAAAATAGGATAAACATCGATTTCACTACACATATCTTGCTTAGCAACTATTCGATCTCTTTAAGAATATTACGGCATTTCCTTTGCAACATTTGGTGATGGTGCAATTGCTAGTAATAATGATTGTATCATAATTACTTCATAGCTTCCAGATATTTATGGACCAATGGTAACGGATCTCGTTCTAGATTGGAATCAAGATCGAGAATCATATCTATGCATTGATAGCCTCTTTAATATTTGTTTGATTAAACATTTTGAAACTTTTATAACATTATAATTTGTGATTTCATCGGATTTATTTAGACTTTGAATAAAATTGGGTGAAAAATAAGATAAAAAATAAATAAAACAAAAAAAATATATAATTGGATACGATAATGGTTAAAAAGATTAAACTAATTTAAATTTATTTTAAAATTAATTTTTTTAATTTGTAATTTTTTTAATTATTTAATATAATGAAATTATGCAAATATATTTGTTTATTAATTTTTCAATCAACAATAATATTTACTTTTTTACTAATTTTTTTTTTAATATATATATATATATATATATATGTTAAACATATTATATGCTCTCTTAACAACCTCAACACTTCAACATTGATGCCATGTCTTTGCATGTTTTTTTTCTTTTTTTGAATATATTAATATGCCAACAACAAAATCTATCACAAATTTATCTAGATAAGGGTGCAAACCATTTTTTATCAATCACATGAAGGTTGTTGGAGGATTCATAAGACCAAAATGAACCACCACAAAATGATAATGTTCATATCTCATGTACCTCATGTGAAATGTTGTTTTAGAAATGTATTTTCTTTTATGTACACCAAATAATATCCTAATCTCAAATCAATGTAACATTCATTCATAACACTTACCTTGTACATTAAAAAAAGAATTATTCATAATTGTCAACTCTATGATAATTCTAATAATCAACTTCAAGAAATAAATATTTATAATGCTAATGTTTATGTCAACACCTGCAACAGGACAAATAGCTTTATTTTGTCAATGTCTAACCCCTCTTATCATTCTTGGATCAATTAAATATATACTAAACATATATTATTACACATCTGAATAATCATTATCAATCGACCTTATAACATATACTTTTAAAGGTTTGGGACGGAACAATAATCATTCCCCCCCGCACATACGTTGATATATATATATATATATATATATATATATATAACATTGGATATTTGTGGTATTAGTATTAACTCCGGGATTCATTTTCCGACTGTTGGCATCAATTATTAAATGGTTGATTATTCGATTTAACTTCATGTGGATTCGTTGTAACCTCAATCTTACACCATGTTTATTGTGGAGACAAGTGTGTGTCTTTCCTTTGTCAATTTGATATCTGGATCAATGACTGATAAGGGTCCTTGGGTGGTTAGGGTATTATCCTAAACCTTAAACCATAACCGCATTTCTCATTTGGTCTGTTGTTTCGGTCGTATGCACTCTGCAACTACGTCATGCCCTCTATCAATCTTTTGGAGCCCTGGCTTATGGTAAGGATGTGACCCTTCTCTGCTTCGCATTATGCTCTACCACTTCACGTTATTCTCTGCCCTAAACTAATTCTATAGTTTAAGCCTATTTTGCATTGGAAATTAAATGTTTAATGGTTTGCTAGTACTCCTTGTGTAGTCAACGTGTTCGTCGACAGTGTAACTATGAGAATTGTGCTCGCACTATGTCTTTTGAACTATTGTATGACCGGGAGGGTTTACTCCACAGGTTCATCGATGGTGAGATTTTTTCTCAAACATTACAATTCTTCATTTGTTTTATTTCTGGTTCCTATTCATGGTTTTAATGGTTTGTATGATGGAACATGTGCGATGAGCTTGATACCCAATCGTCCCGAGGTAAGTTGTCTTATTTTCTTGTAATTCATTTATATTTTCCCTGCAATATGTTACAATAGTTATCTCCATTCTAATAGTTTTTTTGTTCAGTATGTAGGTAAAAAAACCGACTCTCCGCACCCACATTATCTCAAGTTCTCTACGGCATACCCGACTAATGACTCTTACTTCTTTATAGGTGCACATATGTCATTCCAGTGTAGGTTCCCTTCTACGTCTCAAAAATTTCTCCTAAGGGTTTATTAGTAAGGTTTTAAGGGTATGTACTATTAAGTTTTGATTCTGCCCTGTTACGAGGGTTTGGTTATATTTGAGACTATCATATAACTTATTGTTTCTGTTAAGTTATGTGCACAGCGGAGTTTATCGATATTTTCATTAATGCTCGATTACTCATAAGGGTTTAATAGTTAAAAACTTATGTGTTTGGGTTATTTTTTGTCCTCTTCTACTTTTTCCCCACAGTCATGGGACTTCTTTCAGTGTGTCGACACTATGACCACAACCAGTTCGGAATGTAAGGGTTTTTAAGGAATTTTGACTCTGTCTAGTACCATGTTTATTTAATTTAATGTTTGATATGTATATATATATAGCTTCTTGCGAATCTATCTCAACTGACATTCCTCTCTCTGGTTAATAAGCATGTTCATGGATAATTAGGAAGACCCATTTCAACTATTTTTTTTATTTTAGCATTTTTTTAATGTTCCGCTCTATATTTTAGTTTTCATGTCTTGTTTTAATTGTTCACGCTATAGTTCATATATATATATATTAGTTTTCAGACATGTCTTTTATTCTGGGTTTTCCTTTAATTCCAAAAAGGGTTATAACCAAAGCTTTTTTCAGATTTACAACTCTCTATTCTTCTTGTGTCTCTGAGTAACTGTATTCTATATTTAAGTATTTCCTATGTTTTAAGGAAAGAAATAGATCTTGTATATATTGCTATTTAAATCTTCATATTTATATTCTGAGTGATTTATTTCCATGACAATACTTTCTTTCCATGTCATTTATTTTCTTGGAAATTTTGTTATTTGTTCTTTGTAATATAATACTTTTCACAGGTGACCACACCACCTTGAGAGGTTTTAACCTCTATCTGTGTATTAGTTTTTCATCTAGAGAACATACTGTCCTTTGTGGGCTCCTTTCCAAAGTGGGACTAACAGTCCAACCAGTTAATGATTACCAAATTTTGTCAAATATTATCTAAGAAATTCCTATTACTCATTCTCTGAGAAATCTCATTTTATAGTAATAATTTCAAGAGAATAAAAATTGTTTGAATAGACATTCATAGAATATTTACTACTCATGTAAACAAATAATCACATAGTAAGAATTCTATTTTTTTACCCCTGCAAACGGATATTCACATAATCAATTTCTATTTTTATCTCTATAAACAGATATTCACATACTTAGAAATTCTATTTACAGGGCTAAACATATTAAGAATACTAGTATTCATTTCTTTCCAGTGTAGTTTACTTATCTTAAATAAGTAAAGTTGATGGCATCCGCCCAACCTTGGGCAAGGCAAGGATGCCCTCAACCCCCCCTTGCTCCAAAGTAGGATTTCATAGCAGTGTTTCAGGGAGGTAAACCTCAAGACTCCTGTCCACTTTGGCCTGCAATAATAGGTAGTAGAGTTCCACTAGTTTTCCACCAGCTCTAGATACTCCTGCCTTTCAGCTCCCTAACTGTTCCTTATCTCCTGCACATAACCCCTTTCCTCGTCTAGGATTTTTCTTTTATCCCCAGAGGAAAGGTAACTTCGAGAAACTTCTTAATAAACTAATTTGGAATCTTGGATAACTTCTACCATTAGACTTATGGAAACATTTCATAATTAAATCTTTATTCAAAAGAACAACTTAAGTTTATAAATTGATTACCATGCTTGTTAATCTTATTAATTTGAAATAACTCCAACGTTTAAATTTAAATTTTCTTTAATTTAAACAAAATTAAATTCGGGTGCTACATCTTGCCCCTCTTAAGGTAAACACTGTCCTCGGTGTTATGTCATTCTAGTGAATAATTTTGGATATGCCTCTTGCACAAAGTTTTCATCTTCTCAATTCGCCTCCTTCAGGCTAAAGTGTTTCCATTGCACTTTAACTTGGGTTATGGCTCGCCTCCAGAGTGTTATTTCTCTCTGATCCAAAATACGTTGAGGTTATACTATGAATTCGTCGTCTGGTTCGACCTGCAAACAACAAAAATTTAAATTAATAAACAATCATTTATCTTCCTTAGAGATTTTAATTCCCATTCCACTTCTACCTAAATATTCTGCCAGTGTATCACATGCTTCGGATCATGTATATACCTTTTTAGCACAGACACATGGAACACATTGTGCACTCGTATGTGTCCTTGTAAGGCTAGTTGGTAGGCTACTGGCCCCACCCTTTTGAAATTTGAAATCGTCCACAGAATCAGGGACCCATCTTGGCACAGGTAGTCCACCTTAACATACTCTTCTTGGGTATAATTCTCACATAAACATGATCACCCACTTCGAATTGCTGATATGTCCTCTTTCAGTCTGCATATACTTTCTTTCTATCTTGGGAAGCCTTTAAATTTTGACAGATCCTCTTGACTTCTCGCTCCATATCAGCTAACATTTTTGGTCCAAGCATTAGTTTTTTTCTGGACTGCTCCAATTAATGGGTGTTCAACACTGTCTACCATATAGAGCTTCAAAAAGACTCATCTTGAAGGATTCCTGATACCCATTGTCGTAAGAAAATTCCACCAGATGCAGATAATCTTCCCATTTTGTGGGTTGTTGCATTACATACATTCGTAGCATGTCCTCTAGTATATGGTTCACCTGTTCTATTTTCCCATCCATTTGAGCATGATATGTGATATTAAACTGGATTTGTGTGCCTAGTCTAATAAATAGACTAGTGCCTTCCAATAGGCTGAGGTGAACTTCACATCTCACTCTGAGATGATTGTTTTTGGAATGCCATGTAATATGAATATCTCCCTCATGAATATGTCAGCAATCTATATAATTTTAAAATTGGACTGTACAGGAATAAAATAAGCTTCTTTGCTCAACCGATAAACACCTACGATTATAGAGTCATTATGTCTCTTTAATATTGGTAAGCCAATAATAAAATCCAGCGATATAACTTCCCACTTCCTCTCTGGTACTAGTATGGGTTGCAATAATCCAACTGGGTGATGATGCTCAAATTTAACTTGTTGACATTCCAAATAATTAGTCAAATATTCAACGATGTCTTTATGCATACCAGGCAAAAAATAATCTTTTCTGATGGCTGTTAACATTTTATGATAGCTAGGGTGTCCAAAATATGAAATTTTGTGATACTCGTCTAGAAGCAGCTTTTTTAAACTTAGTTGATTAGGAATATTTATATTTCCTCGGAAGATCAGTAGATGTTCATTATTGATGGTCTAGTCCAATTGTTTTCCTTGATTTTCTGTATCTTGTGTTTGTTGCCATAGAAACTGGTATTAATGATCTTTTGTTGCAGCCTCCTTCACCTATTCCTGGAACTTGAATTCCACATGATTGAAGTAAAATTCATACACATAATGCAATTTTCTACATAACGCATCAATGACCCAATTTTCATTTCCTTTAACATGATGCATTTCAAAGTAAAATTCACTCAGGAATACATTCCACCTAGCCTGTCAAGCATTCAAGTTAGCTTGCTTAAAATAACTGGTCAAGCTACTATGATCAGTTTTCAGCACAAACATTTTCCGAATAAGTAGTACCTCCATATTTTGAGTGCATGCACCACTGCGGTCAAATCCACATCATATGTGGATATCACTGTTCATGATCTTTCAAATTTCTAGATTCATATGCCACAACCTTCCCGTCTTGTGACAATACCACTCCTACTCCTTCCTTGCTAGCGTCGATGCAAACCTCAAACTCTAAAGTTGGATCTGTCACTTTCAAAATAGGAGTTGTGGTCAACAGTATTTTTAACGTTTCAAAAATAGATTGGCATTCACCAGTCCAATTAAACACTCGCCCCTTTCGCTACAAGGAGGTTATGGGAAATGCAATTTTTGGAAATCCTTCAATAAAACACGATAGTAACCAGCTAGTCCCATAAAGGATCATTTGTCTGCTACATTCTTAGGCACCCTCCATTCCATAATAGTGTTTATCTTTTCAGAGTCTAGTGTTATTGTTCAACCAAAATGACGTGGCCTAAATATTGGATTTGCTCTTTATAGAAGTCACACTTGCTGAATTTGGCATATAGTCGATGGTCTCTCAACATTTTCAGCACTATAAACTAATGTTCCTTATGTTCCTGCATAGTATTTGAATAGATTAATATATCATTTATAAAATTCAGGACAAATATATACAAATATGGACGAAATATGCCATGCATGAAACTCATGAATGTTGTTGGTGCATTTGTCAATCCAAATGGTAAAACCACAAATTCATAATGCCCATGACTTGTTCGGAAAGGTATTTTATAGATATATTCATCCCTTATCTGTAGTTTATGATACCCGGATCTTATATCTATTTTTGAAAAGACAGTTACCCATTTTACTTAGTCGAAAAGATCATCGATCCAAGGCAGTGGGTATTTTTTCTTAATAATTAATTTGTCCACACAAATTCACATTGTTACATCCTTATTTTTCATGAACAACACTGGTGCTCCCCAGGTTGACCCACTAGGATGAATATATGCCTTTTCCATCAATTCTTGTAATTTCATTTTTAGTTCTGTCAATTTAGGTACACTCATTCGGTACGGTGCTCATGATACCAGTGTTTCCCCTGGCATTAGTTCGATGGTAAAATCTATGTCTAATTTTGTTGCTAGTCCTGGTATGTTTTCTAGAAATAAATCCATAAAATCTTGCACCACAGGTATATTTTCCATCATAGGAGCCTTATTTTTAGATTTAGCGAATCCTACTTGAATCACATAGATTTGACACCCCTTTCTAATGCATTTTCTCAAGTGAGATGTTGTAATAGGATGCAACCTTGTGGTTTTTTAATCCCTTGCAACTCTTGACGTGTTCCGTCTTCATCCTTATAATAAACGATTTTATCCTTGCAGTCCACTAGTGGCCAATGCATTTCCAATGAGTCCATCCCCAGTAATATATCATAGGAGCCTAAAGGTATAATATTTAATTCAACCTTGATATGATGGTTTCCAACTTCTATGGGACATTTGGAAACTTTATAATTAACTCTTCTATTTTATTACGGGTTTTTCTTTCATTTCGAGGAGGGTTATAACCAGAGTTTTCTTTCAGATTTACAACTCTCTGTTCTTCCTATATCTCTGAGTGACTATATTTTGTATTTATGTATTTCTTATATTTTAATAATATAAATATATCTTGTATATATTGGTATTTAAATGTTGGTATTTAGATTCTCATTTCTTTCTTTCCATGTGATTTATTTTCTTGGAAATTTTGTTATCTGTTCTTTGTAATAGAATAGTTTTCATAGGTGATTGGACCACCTTGAGAGGGTTTACCCTCTGTCCATGTATTATTTTTTCATTTACATGACATACTATTCGTTTTGGGTTCATTTCCCAAGTGGACTAATTTTCCAATCAATTAATGGTTACCTAATTCTGTCAAATATTATCTAGGAACTTCCTATTACTCATTCTCCCATAAATCTCATTTTACAGTAATAATTTCAAGAGAATAAAAATTGTTCGAATATACATTCATAGAATCTTTACTACTTCTGTAAACATATAATCACATACTCATAATTCTATTCTTTTACCCCTGTAAATAAATATTCACATACTCATAATTTCTATTTTTACCTTTGTAAACAAATATTCACATACGCATAAATTCTATTTACATGACTAAACATATTAGTAAGATTAATATTCATTTCTTTCCAATCTAGTTTACTTATGATCTGTATTTATGTGGGAATGCAACAAAATAAACATATAACCATAAATATAAAAATGCAGTGGAAATAACACTTCATTTCATTAATATCAATGAATTGAAATCTGTTTAGAAACATAATGGAAATAAACTAGCTAGGGTGTTGGTAGCTTATCTCTGAGAAGAGATGTGGTGGCTACATGCCTTTGAACTCTGTGTTAAAATGAGGCTCAAAGGAATATATATTATTAAGAAAACATGGAAACCCCTAAACATCCAAAAACCTAACCCTAGGAGATGAAATGCCAGAATATGGGCCCCATCGGGTTATATTGGTACATCAATTTCCCGGGGTCGTAACTTTGGCATACTATCTCCATTTAACGCACATGATACATCGTTAGAAAGATCTATTCAAGGACTACAATTTTTGACTGCGAATATTTATTCTGGAACACAATCATATTCTAAGGAATCAATATTCCCATAAAACGTCTTTTAGGGCCTCAAAACGGCTCTGGAAGTTCAGGACCTAAAAAACTACTAAAAATAGTAAATTGTGCTATTATTAAGGAAAATGAAAAAATTAAAGCAACAATGGTGGGGCCCAATTATAATAGGCGGGTGGCCACCAATATCCACCTACATCAAATTATCTCAAATAAGTAAAGTTGATGGCATCCGCCCAACCTTGAGAAAGGTAATGACATCCTCGGCTCCCCCCCGTCCTCCTCACTAAAGTATGATTTCATAACAGTGTTTCAAGGAGGTAGACCTGAGACTCATGTCGAGTGTCATCTCCAATAATAGGTAGAATAGTTCCAATGGTTTTCCACCAGCTCTGGATACTCCTCCCTTTCAGCTTCGTAGTTTTTCCTTATCTCCTACACAGAACCCCTTTCCTCCTCTAGGGTTTTCCTTTTAGCCCCAGAGGAAAGGTAACTGTTAGTAACTACTTAATCAACTACTTTGGTGTCTTGGAAAACTTTTACCATTGGACATATGGAAACATTCCATAATTAAATATTTATTCAAAAGAACAACTTAAGTTTATAACTTGATTAACATGCTTGTTAATCATATTAATTTAAAATAACTCCAATGTCTAAATTAAAAATGTATTTAAGTTAAACGAAATCAAATTTGGGTGTTACATATTCCCCCGCTTAAGGTAAACATTGTCCTCGGTGTTATGCCATTCTAGTGAATAGTTCTGGATATGCCTCTCGCACAAAGATTTTATCTTCCCAAGTCGCTTCCTCTGGGATAATGTGCTTCCATCTTATTTTAACTTGGGTGATGGCTTGCCTTTAAAGCATTATTTCTCTCTAATCGAGAATATGTTGAGGTTCTACTAGGAATTCTTCATCCGATTCGACTTGAAACTAGAAAAAATTAAATTAATAAAAAATCATTTATCTTCCTTGGAGTTTTTAATTCCCATTCCAATCCTACCTAAATATTTTGCTGTATCACATGTTTCAGATCATGTATATATATTTTTAGCACAGACACATGGAACACATTATGCACTCGTATGTGTCCTAGTAAGGCTAGTCGGTAGGCTACTCGCCCCACCCTTTCCAAATTTGAAATGTTCCATATAATTAGGGAGCCAACTTGACATAGTTATTCCACCTTAACATACTCTTCTTGGGTCTAATTCTCACATAAACGTCATCACCCACATCAAATTCCTGATATGTCTTCTTTAAATCTGCACACACTTTATGTCTATCCTAGGAAACCTTTAAATTTTGTCATATCTTCTTGACTACTCACGCCATCTCAGTCAACATTTATGGTCTAAGTATTAGTTTTGTTTATTGACTACTCCAATTAATGGGTTTTCAACATTGTCTACCATATAGAGCTTCAAACAGACTCATCTTAAGGGATTCCTGGTATGCATTGTTGTAGGAAAATTCCACTAGGTGTAGATAATCTTCCGATTTTTTGGGTTGCTACATTATATACATTCGTAGCATATCCTCTAGTATCTGGTTCACCTATTCTGTTTTTTCATCCGTATGAGCATGATATATCGTACTAAACTGGATTTGTGTGCCTAGTCTTGTAAACAGTGCTTTCCAAAAGGATGAGGTAAAATTCACATCTCTGTGTGAGACGACTGTTTTTGGAATGCCATGTAATATTAATATCACCGTCATGAAGATTTAAACAATTTGTACAGATTTAAAATTTGATAGTACAGGAATAAAATGAGCATATTTGCTCAACCGATCAACAACTACCATTATAGAGTCATTATGTCTCTTTTTTCTTAGTAAGCTAATAATAAAATCTACTGATATAACTTCTCACTTCCACTTCGGTACTGGTATCGGTTGCAATAAACTAGTTGGGTGGTGATGCTCAAATTTAACCTCTTGACATTCCAAACATTTAGTCAAATATTCTGCGATGTATTTGTGCATACCAGGAAAAAAATAATATTTTTTGATGGCTTTTAATGTTTTCTCATAGCCAGGGTATCCAGAATATGAACTTCTATGACACTCATCTAGAATTAGATCTTTTAAACTCAGTTGATTTGGAATATATATCTTTCTTTGAAAGATTAGTAGTTGTTAATTATTGATTGTATAGTCTGATTGTTTTCCTTGATTTTCTATATCTTGTGTTTGCTGCCATAGAAAGTGGTATTTAGGATCTTTTGTTGCAGCCTCCTTCACCTATTCCTGGAACTTTAATTCCACATGATTGAAGTACAATTCATACACATATTGCAATTTTCTACTTAACACATGATCGACCCGATTTTCTTTACCTTTAACGTGTTTCATTTCAAAGTCAAATTTTCTCAAGAACACATTCCACCTAGCTTGACGAGCATTCAAGTTAGCTTATTTAAAATAAATGGTCAAGCTGCTATGATCAATTTTCAGCATAAACATTTTTACCGATAAGTAGTGCCTCCATATTTTGAGTTCATGCACCATTGCAGTAAACTCCAGATCATATGCAGAGTATAATTGTTCATGATATTTCAAATTTCTAGTTTCATATGCCACAACCTTCTTGTCTAATGACAACACCACTCATACTCCTTCCTTGCTAGTGTCGATGCAAATCTCAAACTCTAAATTTGGATGTTCCACTTTCAAAACAGGATCTGTGGTGAGCAGTTTGTTTAACTTTTGAAAACTAGATTGGCATTCATTAGTTCAATTAAACACTCACCCCTTTCACTGCAAGGAGGTTATGGGAAATGCAATTTTTGAAAATTCTTCTATAAAATGCTGCTAGAAAAAGAAAGTCCCATAAAGGATTGTATGTTTGCTATGTTTTTAGGCACCCTCCATTCCATAATAGTCTTTAGCTTTTCAAGGTTTATTGCTATTCCTTCAGCCAAAATGACATGGCCTAAATATTGGATTTTATCTTTATAGAAGTTACACTTGCTGACTTTGGCATATAGCTAATGGTCTCTCAACATTTTCAACATTGTACGCAAATTTTCCTTATGTTCCTCTATAGTCTTTGAATAAATTAATATACCATCTATAAAAATTATGATAAATTTATCCAAATATGGATGAAATATGACATGCATCAAACTCATGAACGTTTCCGGTGCGTTGGTCAATCCAAAAGATAAAACCACAAATTCATAATGCCCATATCTGGTTCGAAAAGTTTTCTTATAGATATCTTCATCCTTTATCTGTATTTGATGAAACCCAGATCTTAGATCTATTTTTGACAAGACAATGGCCCCTTTTACTTGGTCAAAAAGATCATCAATCTGAGGCAGTGGGTATTTGTTCTTAACAATTAATTTATTAAGCTATTTGTAGTCCATACACATTCGCATTGTTCCATTCTTCTTTTTCACAAACAACATTAGTGCTACCTAGGGTGACACACTAGGACAAATATATTCCTTGTCCAACAATTTATGTAATTTCATTTTCAGTTCTGTCAATTTAGGCACACTCATTCGGTAGGGTGCTCGTGATACCAGTGTTGCCCTGGGCATTAGTTCGATGGTAAAATCTATGTCCTGTTTTGGTGGTAGTCCTGGTATGTTTTTTGGAAATACATTCATAAAATATTGCACCACAGGTATATTTTTAATCATAGAATCCTTATCTTTAGAGTTATCCAATCCTACATGAATCACATAGATTTGACACCCCTTTCTAATGTATTTTTCCAAATAAGATGCTATAATAGGACACAACTAAAGTGGTTTTTTAATTCCTTGCAACTCTTGACATGTTTCATCTTTAGCCTAATAATAAATGATTTTATCCTTGCTGTCCACTAGTGACGAATGCACTTCCAACCTGTCCATTCCCAGTAATATATCGTAGGAGTCTAAAGGTATAATATTTAATTCAACCTTTATATGTTGGTTTCCAACTTCTAGGGGATAGCTGGAAAATTTTTCATTAACTCTTCTCTTTGCTCCAGTGGCCAACTGTACTAGCCAATGATTTTTAAACTTATGGCTCTGTAAGTCACATTTTTCCACAATCTTGGGATTTACATAGCTTAAACTAGCAACACGATCAACCAAAATATATATAGAGTGGGAATACATCTTATCTTCTAGTTCTATCATGGTTGGCTGGTAATCTGTTTGCCAATATTCAAGTGAAGAGTTGATTCTTGGTATGTTTCGCACCACGTCCCCCATAGTGGATGCCTCTTGTACATTAGTTGCAGTTTCGTTTCTTCCACGGTGAGGGAAATTCATATAATAATGTGCCTCACCAAATTCCCAACATTGTAATGGCGGTTGTTGGGTCTATCCATGATCAAGTCTATTGGAAGCTTTAGTAGGTCAGTCTTCTACTAGCTACTTGCTTCTCTATTGGTTTTCTACTAGTTGTCTATTTGTTGTATTTCTGGCTGCACCCTTAAAATTACAAGATCTACTATTTTAAAGTTTGAATTACTTCTCTTCCCTTTCTTAGATAGCCCTGCAATCTATATCACCAAATGTAGCTGGTTGGGACATTATATGGTTGGCCACTGCAAATGGTATCCAAAGAAAAATCGTGTAGGCTTCCAATGGAAGTAGCAACATTAATTTTGTACTCGACATCTCTTGTTATGGTTGACACCCGTAAAGAGTGCATAACGTGACCACTGGACATTATATGGCTTCAACCTATAAAACTGATAAGGACATTATATGGTTAGCCACTGCAAATGGTATCCAAAAAAAACCCGGTAAGGAATCCACAGGTAGTAGAAACATTAATTTCCTACTCAGACATCTCTTATTGTGAGTGACGCGCATAAAGAGAAACCAAGGGACAAGATTACTCCATAGCGCTCTCTCCATGACTTTCATAGCATTAATGATGATGCAATGATATATTTATGATGGAAAAGATGATGATCATTAGAGAGTACATGGGGCTCTATTTAATAATGAGAGAAAGGGTGTATTGCTCTATGGGTAAGGAGTCGCTGCTTTTAAAAAGTGCGGAAGAATTCTCCAAGATTTCTATTTTATATAAAATAATGAATATTTTGGAATTGATATGCCTTATTATAATATTAGTGTGGTGCAAAAACAAAAATGTTAATTCTCTATAAAATGTTTATATTAATATTGATTGTATCATACTGGCTTATAGGTTCCAGATATAGTCTCACATATCGTTAGTTTATGGACCAATAATAATGGATTGCGTTCCAGATTCAAATCAAGATCCATAATCATATCTACGCACCTTTAATATTTGCTTGATTAAACATTTTGAAAAACTTTAATAGACTAAGATTGCGTATTTTTATACTATTAGATTTTACCAAATTTTTTAGAGTTTGAATAAATTTAAGTGAAAGATAAAATAAAAACACATAATTGGATATAATTATTAAATTTAATAAAGATTAAATTTTTTAATGTGTAATTTTTTTAACTATTTAATATGATGAAATTATGCAAACTTATATGTTTATTAATTTTTTTGAAAAGAAATTATATATATATATATATATATATATATATATATATATATATATAATAATTATATATAGGTAAGTGATATAATATTGTGTTTAACATATTTATATAAATATTTAATTAGCATTTTTTTTTAAATTAATAGATAATAAATTTAATTAAATTGTAATTAATTTATTAAATTTTATGTTGAAATTTTAAATATAACATTATAAAAGATAATATTTACAGAATGAGTTATTTTTTATAATTTCATATTTTTCTTTTAGGTTTTTTATGAGAATATTGTAGGTAGTTTAATTCTTTTAAAATGGTTTCATCCACAATCTTTTGTAAACCCTGAAAGCTAAATTAAATTCAATTAAAATTAACTAATTTACACTTCATAAATAATTTATAGCATTACTATATCCTAATTATAATGAGAATATATTAAAAATATAATATTATTATTTACATTTCATCATTTCAATGATTTACTTTAAACTTAACTATAATTTATAAAAAATCTAATCTATATTAGAAAATTATAACTATACTTTTTAACACATCTATTAAAATAAAAAATCTGTATCTTCATTATTTTAATTAAAACTTTAATCATTTTAATGTAATTTTTTTAATCTTTTTAATAAGTTAGTTTAGTAAAAGCCTACCAATATCATTGTTAAAATTTGTTAAAGGGAAATTATGAGTAAATTAATGATTATTAAGAAAAAGTTACTTTAAAGTTTACTAGGCTAAAAAATTCTCTAAAGGAGATTGACTCACTCACATTTAATTACAAAACACATCTAACTATAAATATCCTTCAAAGTTGCAATTCTCAACTCTCGCATAATAAGGATGAGCTACATAAAACTTGTGTCCAACTGGAATAATCTGTCTTTTGCAAAACCTTATGGGTTTGTTCAAATCTGAGGCCTGTTGAAATTATAAAACCATCTGCAAAGTCTACACAGAGGACACAAGAGCAGCATGAATGGTCAATGTTGAAAAGTACTCCAACTGTGCAGGCTAATCGAAAAATCAAAAATCTACAACGGTCGCTTTCCAATTTTGTTCTCGTGGTCTTTCTAAGCAACACCATAATTTCCAGTTTTAATGAACAGTCAAGATTGGTTTTAAATGCCCTTACAGTGTTTTGGGAAAAAAAGGTTTTGTATTCGTGCCAGTTTTTCAAATGTTTGAAATAGGAGGACACGTGGAGCAATTTTATTTGATCACATGATTTTGGAGCCGGCTTGCAAACCTCAAAATTGGACCTGAAAGGTTATCAACTGGATTTCATAAACGTTTTTCGCATTACATTTTGGGCTAACGTCACTATCCCCATTTGTTACGTGATAATTTTACACAATCCAATTCAGTTTTATTTGAATTCTGGGAGGGGCCCAGTGCCGGCCAATCAGAGTACCATCGTGCGACTTTAGGCCTCCATGACGTCATGGCAATTTGTGACGTGATTTTTCTATGCAATAGAGTTCAATGAGTTTGAAGTCTGGGGGTTCGATGGTTTATTAGAACATTTTTTTGTTAAAAGGTTATGCGGAAATTTGTGTTAAAAGGTTTTTAAACCTTAATGTATTTATTTTATTAATGGCTTATGTTTTGCGATTATGTCGCACGACAAAGGTTTTTAAACATTGACTTATATATATGTAACGAATGTAATATATATATATATATATATATATATATATATATATATATATTATAAACTATAAGTTATAATATATATATATACATTTTCATAAAGTCTATTTTAGAATGTGCCACTTAAAAAGTAAAAAAAAAACCCGAAGGCTAATATATAATGTATGAAAAAGACACAGCAGAGTGCGTGTGTATTTTTTTTTAATACACAGTGAAGAAAGAGCCCAAAAGCTATTCTGTAAGTAAAAGAAAAACAAACAGAGTGTTTAGACAGAGCATTGTTTTCTGCGAATTTTGGTGAGATAAAGTTTTAAAAAATACACATAGTGTGTATTTCTTTTGTAAGAGAATAGAATATTCTCCAGCACTGCGTGTGAAGCAGTATTTGGTTTTTTTGTATCACTTTATGTTTATGAAATAGAAGAAAACATTTTCATGCCATCTCTATCTGCCAAGTAATTTTTTTTAATTCTTTGTGTTTGAAGGAGAGTATTATTCTCTTGGAATTTGTTCTGGAATTCTCAGAAAATCCAAATGGTATTGGAGCTAGTCGAGGCTCTTTGAAGGTGTCAAAGAAGCTGAAGGAAGGATTTTTTGTTGCAGCAGTTTTTTCCGACAAGTGTGAAGGCTCAAGCTAAAATCCAAGGTATTTCTCAAAGCAGAATTTGTGTTACTGTTTGAAGACAGTTAGTTTATTTTAAAAAATTCACAGTCAAGATTTAAAACATAGTTGAGAGTGCTAGGCATGGCAGGAGCAAGCACAAGCATGAGTATTGGTAATGCTCAGCTCCCACAGTTCAATGGGAAGAACTATGATTATTGGGAAATGACCATGATAGCCATGTTTTCCTCTCAAGATTTATGGGAACTTTTTGAGGATGGTTTTGAAGAATCAGTATATGAAAATGAGTTTAATGCCTTAACACAAGCAGAGAAGGACTTGTTGAACATCAATAAGAAGAAGGACTCTAAAGCCCTCTTCTATCTCTATCAAGAAGTACATGAGAGTGTGTTTCCAAGGATAGCAGAAGCTAAGAGATCCAAAGAAGCATGGGAAACTCTCAACACAGCCTATCAAGGCATGGAGAAATTGAAAAAAGCAAAACTACGATTGCTGAGGAGAGATTTTGAGACTCTCTTCATGAAGGAGTCTGTTAACATAGACCCATTCTTCACACATGTGATTGGAATGGTCACACAGATAAGGTCTCATGGAGAGACGCTTGAAGAAAGAAGGAATGTGGAGAAATTTTTGGGGAGCTTACCCTCAAGGTTTTATGTTATAGTCACCACCATAGAAGAGACAAAGGATCTCTCAAAATTTTCAGTTGATGAGCTTCATGCATCACTAATGACACATGAACAGAGATTGGATAGAAATGAAAACTCATCTTTGGAGCATGCCTTCAAGACCCAAATGTCCTTTGGTAGAGGAAGAGGTCAAGGCAGAGGAAACAAGAGAGGAAGAGGCAGAAGCCAAAACAGAGGAGGAAGAAACAGCCCAGCAAATGCTCAAGGAATGGACAACAATCAAAATTAGAACCAAGGCCAAAGCAACAGCCAGCAAATTGGACAAAAACATGCTCATGGACAAAGGTATGACAAATCCAATGTCTAGTGTCATTATTGTAAAAAATATGGGCATTATGCAAATGAATGTAGGAAGAAGCAGAATGATATGGGTAATATACCCAGTGCAAATTTCACTAGAGAAAATATCAGCCAAGATAAATTGTTTTTAGCATGTAATATGGCTGAGGAAAAGAGTGAAGATTTACAGTTTCTAGATTCAAGATGTAGCAACCATATGACAGGAAACATTTTTATGTTTTCTATGTTAGATGAAAATGTGAAGTATCAAGTCACATTGGGAACAAATAGTAAGATTTTTGTCATAGGAAAAGGCATAGTAAATGTCTTGACAAAGAAAGGAGAAAAGAAGAGCATATCTGATGTATATTATGTACCAAGTATGAAATGTAATTTGTTAAGCATTGGGCAGCTCATTCAAAAGGTCTACAATGTTTTCTTTGAAGATGATGTATGCACCATCATGGATAAACCTCTAAGAAAACATTGTATTGCTGAAATAAGGATGAAAAGGAACAGAATGTTCCCTCTCAGGATGAGGGCAGATTTGAAGAATGGAGAAGAAATGGCAGCAGTGACACAAGAGGATTTGCAAAGAGAAGCAAAATATGAGAATCGGTTATGGCACTTGAGATTTGGACATCTCAACCTTGGAGGTCTTAATTTGTTACATAGGAAAGGAATGGTAAGAGGATTACCATTGATTGAGAAACTAGAAAGCCTATGTGAAGGTTGTATCTTGGGTAAACAACATAGAGAAAGTTTTCCATCCAGAAAAAGCATAAGGGAAAAAGAACCCTTAGAAATTGTCCACTCAGATTTATGTGGACCAATTCAAACACCATCACCTACAAATAGCCACTATATGTTAATTTTTATTGATGATTTTACAAGAAAAACTTGGGTTTATTTTTGGAAAAATAAAAGTGACGTGTTTGAAAAATTTTGCGATTTTAAAGCACTTGTGGAGAACCAAAGTGGGCAGCATATCAGAGCCCTTAGGACTGATAGAGGAGGTGAATACATATCCAAAAAATTTCTATGTTTTTGTAGATAAAATGGCATACACAAGCAATTTACAACAAGGTACACTCCGCAGCAAAATGGAGTTGCCAAAAGGAAAAATAGGACTATCATGGATATGGTAAGGAGTATGCTAAAGGAAAAACATTTTCCAAATGATTATTGGGCTAAAGATGTACATTGTGCAGTGTATGTTTTGAATAGATTCCCAACAAAATTAGTAATGAACAGAGTTCTAGAAGAAGCATGGAGTGGGACAAAACAAGGAGTCACCCACATGAAAGTTTTTGGTTGTGTGGCTTATGCACACATTCTAGATCAGCTGAAAAAGAAGTTGGACAACAAGGGGGAGAAATGTGTTTTTATTGGATATAGTGAAGAATCCAAAGCTTATAGGTTGTATAACCCATCCACCAAGAAATTTATTGTGAGCAGAGATGTTCAGTTCATTGAAGAAGAAGCTTGGGATGGAAGCATTGAAAAAACAGTCAATGTGAAGAACTGTTTGTCTCATGATGAAAATGAGGATGATAAGGCTGAAATACATCCATCATTAGCACCACTACCTCCACCAACACAAGGACAGCAAGGGACATCACAAGCAAGAATGAGGACACCCTTGAGAAGTATTGAGAGTGCTTCTCCAAGCACACCACAAGGAGCTGATTTGAATGCTACTTCAAGGACATGTACACAAAATGAAAGAAAAACAAAGTTCAAAAATTTAAATGACGTTTATGAGAAAGAGGCAGCAAATGAAGGTATGAACTCTTTATTTGCTTTATATTGTCATGTTGATGATCCTATTCATTTTGAAGAAGCCATTAAAGAGAAGAAATGGATAGATGCTATGGATGAAGAAATTAATGCCATAGAAAGAAACAAAACATGGGATTTGGTTGAACTCCCAAAAGGTAAGGAAGTCATTGGATTTAAATGGGTCTACAAGACCAAAAGTAATGCTAAAGGTAAGATTGAAAGACACAAGGCCAAACTTGTTGTCAAAGGATACAAGCAACAACATATGAGAGACTATGAGGAAACTTCCGCAACGGTTGCAAGAATGGAAACCGTGAGAGAAGTGTTGTCTATTGTAACACAAAACAAGTGGAAAGTTTACCAAATGGATGTGAAATCAGTGTTCCTAAATGGAGTGTTAATGGAAGAGGTTTATGCTGAAAAACCTCTAGGCTATGAGAAGAAAGGCCAAAAGGAAACAGTTTGTGGATTGAAGAAAGCTCTTTATGAGCTTAAACAAGCACCAAGAGCATGGTACAGTAGGATAGATTCCTATCTACTGGAGAATGGGTTTGAAAAATGTGAAGGAGAACCCACCTTATACATCAAGGAGAAAGATGGTAAGATGTTGATTGCTTTTTTATATGTTGATGATGTGATATTCACAGGTAATGATGATTTCCTTGTTGAAAAATTTAAGAAGGTCATGAAAGATGAATTTGAAATGACTGGTATGGGCTTGCTGAAATACTTCTTAGGAATAGAAGTGAAGCAAAATGAAAGTAAACTTTTTATTTCTCAAGAAAAGTATGTGAATGAAGTTTTGGAAAGATTTGCAGGATTGCAAGGCAACAATTACTCCCACAGTGATGGGATTAAAACTCAGCAAAGAGGGCAGCAACAAGGATTTTGATCCTAGCTTGTACAAGAGCATAGTTGGTAGCCTCATGTATTTGACTGCAACTAGGCCAGATATTACGCATGATGTTAGTTTAATTTCCAGATTTATGGACAAGCCAAAAGAAAGACATTGGCAAGAAGCAAAAATAATTCTGAGGTATGTTCAAGGAACCAAAAGGTATGGAATTTTATATACTACTTCAGAAAATTCAGAATTAATTGGATACACTGACAGTGATTGGGCTGGAAGTGTAGATGACCAGAAAAGTACTTCTGGTTATGTTTTTCACATGGATTCAAGAGCCATTTCATAGGCTTCTAAGGAACAGCCTATTGTAGAATTATCTACAGTAGAGGCAGAGTATGTGGTAGCTACAGTAGTAGTGTGTCAAGCAGTATGGATGAGAAGGATGTTGAGGAGTTTATGTCAAGAACAGGTAAAAGGCACAGTCATTTATTGTGACAATAGCTCAGCCATAGCATGGTCTAAAAAATTGTGTGTTTCACAAAAGAACAAAGCACATAGATGCCAAGTTTCACTTCATTATAGAGTTAGTGAACAATGGAGAAATAATTTTAAAACATTGCAGAACTCAGGAGCAGTTTGCTGATATACTGACAAAGCCATTGGGGCAAAAGAGTTTTGAATATCTGAGGAAGTGCATGGGCATGACAGATAATCGAGCAGCTGAATTTAAGGGGAATTGTTGAAATTATAAATCCATCTACAAATTCTGCGTAGAGGACACAAGAGCGGCATGAATGGTCAGTGTTGAACAGTACTCCAACTGTGCAGGCTAATCGAGAAATCAAAAATCTGCAACGACCACTTTCCAATTTTGTTCTCGTGGTATTTTTAAGCAACACCACAATTTCAAGTTTTAATGAACAGTCAAGATCGATTTTAAATTCCCTTACAGTGTTCTGGGAAATAGAGGTTTTGTATTTGCACCGGTTTTTCAAACGTTTGAAAGAGGAGGACATGTGGAGCAAGTTTATTTGATCGCGTGATTTTGGAGCCAGCTTGCAAACCTCAAAATCGGACCCGAAAGGTTATCAACCGGATTTCATAAATGTTTTTCGCGTTACATTTTGGGCTGACATCACTATCCCCATTTGTTACGCGATAATTTTACACAATACAGTTCAGTTTTATTTGAATTCCGGGAGGGGCCCAGTGCTGGCCAATCAGAGCACGATCGTACAACTTCAGGTCTCCATGAGATAATGGCAATTTGTGACGCGATTTTTCCATGCAATAGAGTTGAATGAGTTTGAAGTCTAGGGGTTCGATGGCTTATTAAAACATTTGTTGTTTAGAAGGTTATGCGGCAATGTTTGTTAAAAGGTTTTTAAACCTTAATGTATTTATTTTATTAATGGCTTATGTTTTGCGATTATGCCGTGCAAAAAAGGTTTTTAAACATTGACTTATATATATGTAACGAATGTAATATATATACATATTATAAACTATAAGTTTATAATATATATATGCATTTTCATAAAGTCTGTTTTAGAACGTGCCACATAAAAAGTCAAAAAAAAGCCCTAAGGCTAATATATGTATGAAAAGGACACAACAGAGTGCGTGTGTACTGTTTTTGAATACATAGTGAAGAAAGAGCCCGAAGGCTATTCTGTAAGGCAAAAAAAAAAAGAGTGTTTAGACAGAGCACTGTTTTGTGCGAATTTTGGTGAGACACAGTTTTAAAAAATACACAGAGTGTGTATTTCTTTTGTAAGAGAACAAAGTATTATCCAGCACTGCGTGTGAAGTAGTTTTTGTTTCTTTTGTATCAGTTTATGTTTATGAAATAGAAAAAAGAATTTTCATTCCATCTATGTCTGCCAAGTAATTTTTTTTTAATTCTGTGTGTTTGAATGAGAGTATTATTTTCCTAGAATTTATTCTGAAATTCTCAGAAATTCCAACAAGGCCTAACAAGGGTTATTACAAATCGTCGAGCAAGAGTAATGCCAATGTTGTTATCGTTAAGAATCAGCCAAAAAAATACATAACTTGCCGTTATGCAGCCAAGCCCTAGTTTTCTCAACATCATCCCTCCTCCCTCCATAATCCAAGAAGGAATTTGTGAAATCATGGATAACTTCCGAGTCACTGCTTCAGCGGGCCTGTCATTCGCCTGGACTATTAGGCACTACCAGAAGGAAGAATTCACGGCCTAGCTATTTTGTTTCAGATACCTGGTTTGGCTTTTCGACGGCAAAGTGGCAATAGCACATTTGAAGCCACGCGCGAGTGTAATGTCGACAGTGGGATTAAAATGGGCAACAAATATTAAACATATCAACACGCTCCATTCAATCAGTCAATAACCTCCTATTAAATTTGAAGTTTTTTTCCCTTCCAATACACACGTAATGATTAAATATTATTGAAATGTTAAGTAAAATTTTGAGTGGAGACGGCCGATGATTATACCAAATTAAGAAAAAAGAAACCCACGAACATTAAAAATGGAAATTTCAACTGTTTGAGCCTATAGGTTTATTTTACATTCTAATTTGAAGCTCATGTGTAATTCTGTGCGGTGTTAGATTTGGATTTTGCAAGTGTTTTTAAAAAAAATATGAAATAAAAACATAAACCTAAATGAAAATACATAACATAAATGAGAATATATATTTGATTAATTTTAATTAAGAACTTTATAAAATATTAATAATCACATTATCACATTCTCATTGATTATATTTCACTTTAATTATTTGAATATTAAATAAAATATTTTGATATCTATGTCAAATAATATAATTTTATATAACTTTACAAAGATAAAGTAATTAAAATAGAAAAAAAAATGTATTTCTCTTATAACTAATTTAATATAAAATTTAAATAAACTATATAAATATCCATTTTGACTAGTATGTGTGTATATATGTGTTAATGTTTAACTTAGTAAAATATTTCAATTTTCATAGGAAAAGTTAATTAAAAGTAAATGAATGTGTAACTCATTCAATTTTTAATATTAAATAGTAATAATAATAAATTATTAAAAAATATAATTTAAAATAGACCATGTATCATTTTTCATTGTGTAATTTTATATCATTGTTTAATTATTTGTAGTTGACAAGTGTCTCAAAAGAAACTTTAAAAGCATTATAAAGCATTAATAATCACATTCTTATATTTTCATTATGCTCACTTGGGTCAGTGATACTTCACTTTTAACACTTTGAGTAATAAATAAAATATTTTGATGTCCATCTTAAATAATAAAATTTTATATAACTTTACATATATAAAACCAATGAAAATATGAGAATTGTGAATGCTAATATTTTATAATGCTTTTTATTTTTTTAAAACATATGTCAATTCCAAATTAAACACCGATAAATCCCCTTCAAATTAAATAATAAATTATAAAATAAACATCTCTTCTAATATATATACAATGAAACTATATAAAATATAAAAAATATCTCAAAAAAATGACTTTAATTTAACTTCATATTTATATATAATTTAAAAACAAATCATGTTATTTCAAAATATATCTATATCATTGATGTACATATTACAAAGTGATTCAATTGAAAATATCAAAAATATCCCACAAAAGAAATCACTTTATTTTGATTTCATAGTTATATATATATATATATATATATATATAATTGATGTACATACCACACACTGAATCAATTGACGTAGCGACGTAGCGACGAACATATTCAAACATCGGGAAAACATAAATTTGAACCATGAAAATATCGAGTAAAAAGAAAATATTTGATTTTTATTTGAGTATGTATATGTTACAATGTATTACAATGTTATCAAGAAACTTTGACTTGGACTCGGATGGGTGACTCATTTTTGTACTTGGTTTAATATATATGAATTTGTATATTTTTCAATTTTAAACCACAAAACTAAAATATTTATAATTTAAACTTTAAAGATTTAAATATGCATGGTATTGAAAATCCAATATTCATATTAAAATTTCAAAATTTTTAGTTTGTTATTAACTTTAAATTGGAGTTTACATATACTTGTAAATCTTGTCTCAAGCCAATTTTACTCAAAATTTTAGTAGGGAAAGAGAAGGCTAAAAGTCATGTTATTGGCAAAATAAATGTAAAAAAAAAACAAGGTCAGTCGGTTAGCAATGACAGAATGTGAAGATTAGAGTAAAACATCAAGTGTTTAAAATCTCAGTATATGTCAGTAGACTGTTTATTGTGGTTACTTCAATATTCTAATTGTAGTCATAAGGAATTTTTCCTATCTTTGACATCATGGTTCGATTTACTATTTAGAATTAAATTTTAATTTACTAATTTTTTATGCAAACAATGAAGTTTGAACATAAAAATTAGAATTAATTCATGTCGCACGGTGAATCTTCAAGAGCTACCTATGAATCTTCAAGTAGAGATTGCATCTATGTGGATTGCATCCTTATGAGAACTTCGAGTAATCTGCATACACACCAAGGAATGTTCGTCACCTCAATAGTCAAACCAAATGCCTATTGTCTCAAAAGGAATATCACCATCTAAAAGTTAAATGTCATCATTGAAGACTGAAGCGGTTTTAGGTTTTACGGGTTATGTATTCACCTTTTGACTTTCCACAAATTTTTTACTTTTATTTTATTTTATTATTTTTTTTCAAAAATTGTTCAACAAAGAACCCTAAAGAACTTGATTTTGGGGTTCCAAGTACTCTAAATGTCAAATGCATCCATTTTTTTTTTAATGAAGAACCCGATTCTTGGTAGACAAACCCAATTCTTATGGTTTCTTTTCAGAAGAACCCGTACGCGAATCTGGTTCTTAGGGATGAGAACCTAGGACGGGTTCAAAAACCCGACCCCCTGGTTTGTGAACCCGAGCAACATAGGTTACAATAGTCATGTATGTGCTCTAAAAGGAATAGTTCTATTTGAGGAAGTAATGACGACTCATGAGGGAATGCGATGTATGTACTCCTCTCCCAAATTGTTAAATTGTCAATTTGGTAGGGAAATATGTGGGAGGTTGTGCGACATGGATACAATTCAAACATGAGTATTGGAGATAGGGATGTCACATCGTCTGCTTTGTACATGTATTGATATCATCATGAAGAGAGAGTATTGAGATTGTTCAACAACCACCCTGTTAGAGATAAGAAATTTGAAGAGGTGGGTGAGAGCATTGTCCAATACTTCGATGGACATGATGAATTCCTGGACGTAGTTCTTGAGTTCATATTACATGTCAGAAGATCACTTGCATGTATTTTTCATGATGTATCTGTCTAGTAAATTTTTGAGGTTTCCAACTATAATATTTGTTTTCTACATCTCCATAGCTTCCTTTATCTTGTGTTGCATCATGTTTTTCATGATTTTGATGTCGATGAGAGGAGGAAGAGTGCTAGGAATGATTTTATTGTTCTTCTTAACAAATCCTGCACCCAACATCAATGACCAACATCATGTGTTGAAGTAAAAAGTAGCTACACGTGTAATGCACCCAAAGATGTTGATGAACTTCGCTTCCTTGATGACTTCTTCAACTCGTCATCCACTAGTTGATGTTACCATTTATGTTGTTGAGTGAAGGCTATCGGCCATTCACGTCAAAGTAGACATGCATTTAGCTAATTTGGAATCCATATCTGTGTTATTCCTTAACTCATCCACGTAATTAGAAAGGGAGATTTTGGATTTCACCACTTGATTATTGATCATATGATCATGATAACTTAATACACTGGGAATATGGGCATAAGCATGAAGCCATGGAGGACTATATTTTTTTAAACAAAAAAAACACTTATCTTTTTCGTTGATAAAAAGATAGTACATTGTTCATCTTTATCATATTTGTTCCTCCTATCATTAAAGATATCTACTTTGATCTCCATTTCCAGAGGAGAAATTCTACTTCAAAAATATTAAAAGTTCCCCAACCAAAACTTTTAGTAGTGGATTACATATGTTCTCCTGAAAAAATGAAAGAAAGAATTGTCTTACCATGGTGAAAAGATACGTTATTCTAAAAAACCAAAGGATAATTCAGTTAAAAATTACAATCATTCCCTATCCAATATGACTATAGTGGCTAAGTAAGGCTCACTAGTTCCTGAAGCCAACCTTAATCTTAGCAAAATAAAAAACAAATAAAAGAAGAACCTAAATGGAATCGATGCTTCCAAATTACATATAACACATCCGTTGATATGCTGCATAGAAGATCTTGCCCGACCTCACCTTCATACCTCTTTTTAACAATAGATTGACCATCTAGTTTTGTTCCTTGTAAATGTGTTTATAGCAGATCAACTTGAAGGAGGATTACAGAAGACGAATATGCTCCATCCAACTGGAGGATAGGAGGCTAGAAATTAGAATTATTCCAGACATATTTGATTATACATTTGGCATCTCCATGGATAAAAATGACAGAATGACAGAAGAAGAAACAAATACAAAAGATTGCTGGAGAGCACAAGCTATGAATTATTCTATTATGAGCAATCTATATATACATGCATATATAGACAGTTACATAGAAACAATTTGAACTAACTAAAAACTAATTTCTACAACTGATTTCTAAACTAACACTTAATGGAAAGATTAAATATTTTAACACTCCCTCTTAATCTTGACGGTTACATTGTTTTATGCCTAACTTTTGACATTGAAATTCAAAATTAACTTTTCCTAGCGGTTTGGTGAATATATCCGCTAACTATTCCTTGGATTCACAAAATTTGAGAACAATATCACCATTTTTGACGAGTTCACGAATGAAGTGAAAATGAGTGTCAATATGTTTTCTCTTTTGATGAAAGAGATTGTTCTTCGACAAGGAAATAGTGGAAGTATTTTCAAAATAGATTGAAATAGGTTCATTTTCTGTATATCCGAAGACAGATAGAAGTCTCTTTAGCCACACTGCTTGACATGATGCTGAATTTTTTGCAATGTACTCGGCCTCTGTTGAAGATAGCACAACCATGGGCTACCTTTTGGATGACCACAAGATCAAGTTTCTGCCAAATAGAAAATCATAGCCAGAAGTGCTTTTCCGATCATCAATACATCCTGCATAATCACTATCTGTATAACCAAGAAGTTTACTGTCTGCAGAGGCTGCATATGATAAACTATAAGTAGATGTACCTGCAATATATTTTAACACCCTTTTTCCAGCCTTCCAATGATAGTATTTATGAGATTCCATACGCCTGGAAATATAACTAGTTGCAAATGCTATATTAGGTCTAGTAGCCATAAGATACATAATACTACCAGCAAGTTGCTTATACAAAGTCGCATTAACAATAGTACCCACATCATATTTACTCAACTTTGTGTCAGCTTCAATAGGAGTATCGATCGGTTTACACCTATCCATCTTAAAAAATTTCAAAATGTCAGTAGCATACTTTTGTTGACTCATAAACATACCATCTTGTGTTTGTTTCACTTCGATACCTAAGAAGTATGTCATTAATCCAAGATCTGTCATTTCAAATTCATTTTTCATTGCACCTTTAAATGCATATAACTACATGTTACTTGTATAAATTATGTCATCAACATAAAGACACAGTATCAAAATATTACCTTGATGATCATTCTTGATATACAAAGTGGGCTCATGGTTGCTTCTTCTAAAAGTATTATTCAGCAAGTAATGGTCTATTTAGTTGTACCAAGCTCTTGGAGCTTGCTTCAAGCCATATAATGCTTTCTTCAACCTGTACACCTTATGTTCTTGATTTTTTTATTTTGAAACCAGGTGGTTGATCAACATACACTTTGTCATTCAAAACAACATTAAAAAAAGCAGACTTTACATCCATTTGGTAAATCGACCACTTGTTTTGTCCTGCAATAGCTAATACAAAATGAATAGTGTCAATTCTTGTTGTAGGTGAAAATGTTTCACAATAATATATGCCAGGTTGCTGTGAAAAACCTTTGGAAACTGATCTTGATTTGTTTTACTTAAAACATACTGTAATTTTCGACATTCAGACATATAATGGCCATATTTTTTGCAGTAGTGACAATGAATTTTTGATTTATCTATCCATATATGAACATGATCATTTTGAGACTGCTCTGAATGTGCTTGAGTTACCTATGATCTATCATTAGACTGAGACTGTCCTCTACCTTTTCCTTTCCTGCCACGAAAAATTTTTCCTCTACCTCTATCCATGGAAGCTTTAGTTTGGAAAGCATGCTCTAAATTACTAACGTCTAAATTAATTCTTGCTTCATGAGACAACAAAGAACCAATTAATTCTTCCACAGATAATTTTTTAATTCTCTCGATTCAAAAACAATAACAATCATGTCATTTTTTTAGGCGAACATCTAAGAACTTTTTCAACAATTCTTTGATCTTCTATTTCTTCACCATTCATCCGAAGCTGATTAATAACACCTATAAATTTAGTCATAAACTGATCAATGGTTTCTGATTCAGTCATTTTAAGTGTTTCAAATTGTGTTTTGAGAGTTTGTGATCTTACCATTTTTACTTTATCATTTCCTTGATAAGCAACCTTAATTATATCCCAAATTGATTTAGCAGTTTTAGCAGCAGTGATTTTAGGAAAAATAGAGTCATATAAGGAATTTAAAATGCATGACTTCACTTTACCTTCTTTCTATTTGATTTCATGAAACTTTTTTCTTAGGGCAACAATCATACTAGCAATTGTATTTGCGTCATGTTCTGTGAACCCCAACTCTACTGATTCCCAACAGCCTAAGCCTTGTAGGCATGCTTGCATTTTAAGACTCCAAAAATCATAGTTCTTCCCACTAAATAATGGCATAGTTATTTTTAAAACACTTCCAAATAGATAACACAAATAGACTTTCAATGAAGGTGATTAAAAACTATATTGTTTTTAACTCTTTTTAATTTCAACACCTTAATTTTATAAATCCCATAATTGAAGATTCACACCAACATCAAAGACATATTTCCTTTCCTTTCAACATCCTCATTCCCTTCCTTTCAACAACCTCATTAATAGGCTAAAAATCCAAACCAATCAACAAAAAAACGGTGGCAGCCGATTGCACAATTTTTTTTTTGAAATTGTGAATCAAGTTAAAAAAAAACGTGGAAGCCTTCCTCAAATGCTAATTAGACAAACTATTAAAACTAATCAAGTAAAAAACTTGTCAGATTTTTTCTAACACTGATTACACAACTATAAAAACTGTGAATCATGCACCTTCGATGACTGAACTCAATTCACAACTTAAAAATTCCTCGTTGGAGGCTCCTTTGTTCAATGACTTGGCAACTTCAAACAACAAAGACGGAACTGCAGTGAAAAATCAGGCAGCAATAAATTTTTTGCTTCAAAATCTTCAAACGGCAGCTTCAAACAACTCGTGCACGACTTCAATACAATCTGCTTCAAAAGATTCAAACGACAGCTTCAAAAAATGAGTGCAAGTCTTCAACAACAATTCTCCTACAGTTCTCTTTTTCCCAAGAATAACCCCAATGTTGTGATACCATGATAGAATGACAAAAGAAGAAACAAATAGAAAATATTGTTGGAGAGCACAGGCTGTGAATTATTCTATTATGAGCAATCTATATATACATGCATATAGGCAGTTACATATAAATAGTTTGAACTAACTAAAAACTAATTTCTAAAATCAAATTCTAAACTAACACTTAATGGAAAGATTAAATATTTTAACAAGAAATATTTTCCAAACCCAACCAAGAGGCAAAAGATAAAATACCCCAGAGAGCAATCACCTTATATTTTTTGTTGGTACCTCTTCCTCTGTTCTACGAGATGTGGTAGTATTGGTCTTGCTCCAGTTAAATAATCTAGCACCACAACTAAACATCTATTCTAACTAGCACCATCAAAGGAGCCAGGTAGGGGAAGTCTTCCTTGACATCGCTGAATTTAATCTTCCTAGTTTTGGAGCTTACCTTCATATTTTTTTGTCTTGTTGAAGTAGGCTATAGTATTCCTAGTATACCTCCACATCGAAGGAAAATAACTGTCAAACAACCAAGTATTTCAACATCACCAAATTACCCAGATAACATAAAAGGGGAGGGCATGAAACTCCTTATGGTAATTGATCCATTTGTGGATGAAATTGGATAGAGAAATGCACAAAATGGGATGGACTAGATTAAGGAGCCTTGAAACCTCTATCCATATCTCCCGAACTAATGAGGAGTGAATAAAAAGGTGAACTGATTCCTCCTCCTATTGACAGCAGGAACAAAAAATGTGAGGACCATTAAATCCTTTTTTCTTAAGCATATCCCAAGTGAATATTCTGTGTTTAATTGCAAGCCATGCAAAAAAAATAATCTTACGAGGGGTCACCCATGAAAAAACTTGGTTGAACCAATCACGATTAGGAAATTTGGAAACACGAAGAGGTATGGATGAATATAAACCTATGACCGATGACATTCCATTCTTCAATGTATTCACCCATTGAAGGGTTTCCTCCCCCACTCCAATCGCAGCTCCATAGTTATATAAATTTGTGATGAACAGAGCCCATTACAAAGCCATTTTGTTAAAGAGACCCAAGTTCGATGCCCTCTTCCATCTCGGGCTAAAAGGCAAGCTGATAGGAAGCATAGCAAGCTAAGCGAAACATCTAATCCCCTTCATCCTAAGATGGAAAATAAGATATTCAGAAAGCGAGTGGTTTCCCTGAAACCTACAAACTGCATCCAGTCCAACCACCACCAAATTTCATTCCCCAATTTTCCATTTCATTGAGCTCAACATCGAGTGTATATTCAAAATCAAACTACGTCAATAAAGAAGGCATTTCCATGTCTAAAAGTTCCCCTAGATATCCAAACCTAGAAAGTGAGACCCTTCATATATTTGTCCTTGATATTTCTGCTCCATATCTCATCTTCATTTGTGCCCCTCCATATACTTTTAATTAAGAACACATAATTGAAATTGTGGGTGTTAAGAATACCCCAACCACCCAGAGAGGTTAGTCTAGACACAACGTTCCTTTGGGTAAGATAGATTTTTTCATGCATAGAGGAGCCGGACCACATGAACTGAGCCCTCAAAGCCTCAATTATATTGTAAAATTTAGCAAGTATTAAAAATATGTGTATCCAATACACAACAATACTGAAGGACCGGACGAACCAATATTATGTTACGCTCCCTCTCCCAACGACCAGTTATTTCTGGAAATAACTGTAGTTAATTATTTCTGGAAACCAACTGCAGTCATTTCCTTAATTTATGGAAAGAAACTGCAGTCATTTCCTTAAATTACAGAAATCAACTGTAGTTAATTAATTTTCTTGTTGGGAGCTTATGAAGTGGTCCATTACTCCCACTGCAATTCTCTACCATGATTTGTGGAACACTTGACACATAGCCAATAGAAGCGTGATGGAATCTTGGCTATAAATACTTATGTTTGGTCCCCAAGCTCACTAACTCAATCCCTTTCATTTTTACACCATCAAGTTAGAGTGAGCAAAGCTTGCAAGTCCCTTCAGATTTTCTGTATCCTTCAATTTTTGCTTGTGTGAATATTGTGTAAAGCATAAGGCATTTTCCTCCTGCAGATTTTTTATATAGTGTAGCAGCCCGGAAGCATTGCATACAAAATACATTCTGAGTGTGAGTAGCATCAATGGCTGGAGGTATGATTTATTGGGCATTAAAGTTTATTTTTCGATTCTTTTTAAGTATTTATTTTGCATTATAGAATCGTTATTTAAGCTAACATTTGGTATTGGAGAAATTTTTATCTCTACCTTGG